>PVIH01007280.1:79555-102150 GCA_004025045.1 Sigmodon hispidus | reverse complement strand
CAGTGTGAGTTTAGTTTTACTGTGACCCTCTCTCTCTCCATTGTAGAGCCTGGGAGGATGTCCTTTCCTCTGCAGAGATCATCCCTAACCTGCATTGCACCTTCCTGCTCTAGGACTTCACTAAAATGTTACGCTTTCTGGTCCCCGTGCCCTTTAATTACTTTATGGTATTTACATCATTGGAAATTGCAGTCAAGCTAAGGCTCTGGTACCCAGCACACTACCAGACACAGAGCAAGCAGCCTGCATTTGTTAACTGTAGAGCCCAGTCAGTCTCAATTTGCAGACCTCCACCAGGATGTGGCCGAGTATGGAAGACCTCAAAGAGCCTTTTGCAAACAGTCAAGGAGATGTGCAATGGACTTCCGGACAGAAAGGAAAGGATGCTGAGATGTCTTGGCAGTTAAGAGCACTTGTTGCTTTTGCAAAGGACCCAGGTTGAATTCCCAGCACCCATCTGGTGGCTTACAACTATCTTTAACAGCAGTTGCAGAGGATCCTTTGCCCTCTTTTGGTATCCCTGGGCACCAGGCACTGCATACAGTACACATATATAAATGCAGGAAAAACATAAATACACAATCTTTAAGAAAAAAAACAAACAAACTGGGGAGCAAGGGATAGTGGTGGTATACACCTTTAATCCTAGCATTGAGGAAACAGAGACAGGTGGATCTCTGAGTTCCAGGTCAGCCTACTCTACAGAGTGCCACCTTGGGCTATACAGAGAAACCCTGTCTTGAAAAAAAGGAAGAAAACATTCCCTATCTTACCAACTTCTCCCATCACTCTTAATCCCTCCTGATAGTTGGGGCCACCTCTTCGGACAAAGATTGTGACCTCATGCTCCTTCAGGGGACCCTGGTAATCTCGGATCGCTCTCACAATGCCCTAAAGAAAGCCAAAAGGACAACAGAGACGTGATTAAAATGAGGCAGCCACAAATCAGTTTGTAACCACGATTCACAAATGTCGTGGAAAGGACCACTTCTCACACAGCACGCACAGGCCCTGTTGATCAGGGACTAGAGGATCACACACACAAGCCAAGGCAACTAGGAAAGAGCAGACCCAACGTGTGGCCACTTGTGCTAAGGAATGACCATGGAGTAGCCAAGAACCATGCCCTTCAGGAATCTAGAACATTTCGCCTGCCAACAACTGTGCTTGCAGAAGGTCTCTCTTGCTCTGGCTGCAGCCATTCCTACCTCTTACTGCGACTGGGGTGGGGTCTATGTCGAGTCTGTGCAAGGCTTATGATGATACGGCATTCCTTAATGTCACAAGACACCTACATGATTTAGGGAACAGCCCTTACAATGGTATCCAAACAGTTTGGAAAATGAGAGGCTGCACTTCTCCAAACAGAGCGCAAACTTGAAGTCTAGCTTCTATCATCAAACGCATGTCACAGGATGTTACACAATTCCTGTGTGAGGTCTAACCATTCCCTCGACAAAGATGCTATCTGCACTGCAGAACACTTTCAAGTTAAAGCTACTGATGTAAACCCAATTCAACGAGTCAGGCCCAATTAGTAGGACCCTGTTGTAGGGAGACCTGATGAACCATGGTTCTTCACAAGGTGGACACTATTATTCTCAAGGCATAGATAGACGGCCACATGTAGCATGTTTCTAAAAAGCCGAATTCAGCATTGTGACATGAAATGATAAAAAGCTCTCTGAGAGGCTAGCCTAAAAGTCGTCTTCATGAACTAAAGTTATATTTGTTTGTTTGCTTAAAAAATAACAAAAAAATATGTTCTCAAAGTCCTAACTCGTAAACATGCATAGGGACAGAGATTCCAAAGGTCTCCAGCTAGATGATGTCATGTGAAGCTGTCCTCGTTCCCAATGTTCTAGGGCAGGGACTGGTGACTAAGACCCACAACTGCAGAGCAATCCAGCGAGTCAGTGCTGAGGACAATCACACCCAGTCTCTAAGAACTGGTTCAGAGAGGAGTGAACAAGCCATCAAGTGCCCCTCGGCTACAGATGGGAGAGTGATTTTCCAGCAAGTGCCAACTGCAGACACACAGCTTCAGCTCCACACCTCCTGTCTTCTGCTTCCTCCACAAAACCCTAGCTAGGCCAGGGTTCCATCGCCAACACCAAAAAACAGAGACAGACAGAGAGAGACTAGTCACAAGCCCCTAACCAGACTACAGCAATGCACTGGAACTTGCCTCAGGTTCAACTCTCCCCCAGAAACTGCAGCTACCCTTGCTCCCAGCCAGTTAGTTACCTTGAAGGTGGCAGCCACATTGGTGAAGTTTGCAATGCTGCCTCCAATGATGAGGATCTTGCCTAGATTGGGAATAAAAAAAAAGTTAGAGTTAGAGAGATAAAAGACTTGAGCTTAGCCCCAGGACATTCAACTGAGGACATTCCAGTTCCTCTGAGCAAAGATGCTCTAAATGCAAGGGGTACATACAGGGAGCGAGTAGGATGCTCTCCCCAGACACCCACTCAGCTTTGCCAGCTCAGCTCTCTACTACTCACATTTCCCAGTGGTGGTTGCTCAAACCTGCAGGCCCTGTCTTACTTCCAGCTGGTATCCACAAGTCAAGCTTAGTGTCCTGATTCCTCTGGTGGGAATCTCACTATTTTCCCACTGTCTCTTAAGGAGAACTGGTATACACAGCCCTAGAACTGGGAAGGTGGGATGGGTACACAGGGAGTCACAAAGCTGGGTAGGGCCGGGAGATATCACCAGGCTACAAGTTTATATCCATCACAGCAAAGGATGCTGCAGCCTTTTCTCCTCCCTATTCCTACATAAGGTGACTTTCACATCTTCTCCTTGGCCAACATGACACCTCTGACTGATGTCACTAGTGTCCACTAGTACTAGGAAACGAGATCCCAAAATTAAATGCCTACTCCTAAGCTGCAAGGATGGAACCATGGCCTTAGTGACTCCTAGCACAGATCTGATCCACACAACATGCCACCCCATGCAATTATGCCGGTGCCTCACCATCTGGGTGCTTCTCTCGAGTCATAAGTGAGAGGATGGTCTTGGCATAGTCATAGGTCTGTTGTTCACTGGGAGCACCAGAGTACTCCCCATAATTCGCCAGCTCATTGACACCTCCAAGATCACAGATAGTATCACTGTCAAAGAGACACAGAACTCAGCGCTTGCTCAGGGCAGAGGAGTCAAACCTGTACAGGGCTGTCCATCATTCCCACAAGCATGGAAGTCAGCCTGCAGAACTGGCCTTGCAGACCTATAACCTTCAACCCCCAGGCAAGTCTCACTTGAGGTCAAGGTGCCATGAGACTCTCCCAGGCAGAGCCCTTTGCCAGCCTCAGGGCACCAAGGTTCTGGGCAGACAGTGTGGGTAAAATTAACAATGAGCAGCTGCCTGATATGGCCCAAAGATATGAGAACAAACATGTTGCAAGAGACCTCTAGGAGCAAACTGCTGTAGCCAGAGCAGCAGGAGAGCTGTAGCAGATATTCAACTACCCTAATTTCTGAGAAATAAAACCTTAATTTCTGAGAGGGAATAAAATGTGGTCCCAATTCCTATAAAGTGAAAAGTCCAAATGTTTGTCAGCATTAAAACGCCCAAGTAGGGCAGAGTAAGATGTTCTCAGGGGTGAGCAGCTTTTACTTTCTAGTATACCTTTTTTGGTTGTTATTTTTCTATGGGGCAGACGTCATCAAATATAAGAACTAAAACCATAAAATGAAATCATTTTGAAGGATGTCACTGCTTTCATCTGTTCAGTAAATTCACGGACCACAGATAGGAACTCTGGGCAATCCACATACGGGCACTGGGTGGGTGAACCTGACTGGCAGACATCTGTATCTCTCCTTGTCACCTGTACACGACTGAGGCGCCACCCCCAGCAACCATGGTCCAGATCCGTCCCTTGGGGTTCAGCAAGGTCAGCTTCAAGCTTGCCCCACTTTTGGCATCCAGGTCTGCAATGTAGGCTTCCTGATAACAGATAACCACAAGTGGCCTTTTGAGCATCCCTTTGACAAGGCCCCAGGCCCCAGACCCCAGGCCCACAGCTGTCTATCGAAAGGCACATTTCAGAATTATTCAATCACTAAAGTGGGGCAGGGAAGGGGAACTGCAAGGCCCAAGCCTGAGACAGAATATGATAATATCTTTAAAATATTAAATCTGCCTACATCCTGGAAACAAATGTCTCAGCTCCATCTCTGACTTCAAGTCCTTGGTCCTCTGTCCAAGTCCAGAGCCCACTCTGTCCTGCTGCTTCCATCACACTCTCCATAGCAGCTCCCACATCCTTGTCTACTCCCCACCCCTCTTCCTTCCTCCAGCATGGCTAGATGACTTCACAGAAGGCTTGACCCTGCTGGGAGGACTTCTCGAAGGATAGGGTAGAGAGCAACAATTAAAATTCTCAGCCAGTGGCCAAGAGAAGAACCTTCCCGTCAGGGTGGGGAGAGCCACTTGAAGTTATTAAGAAGCAACAAATCAAGTGAAAAGCCCAGAGGCTGATTGGGAGTGATGTTTAAAAGGATTTCTGGCCAGGATTCAGAGGCTTGGCTGAGTCCCATTCTGACCCCCAACTTCACTGGGATTTTAAGAAAATTAAATGGTTCTCCCATTTTTCTTTTCCTGCCAAATACAAAGCCAAGATGAGGACCGAATGATTCTCTAGGATTAGTCACGCTGTCTCCTAGACTCCATCACCCTCCATCTCCTCCCCAAACCTGCCTTACCTCTGGATATGCCTCACGCCCAAATGGGGGAGGGAACTCTATATCACCCCATTTCACTTTGCAGATGTAATCAGCCGTGGCATCCACCTTGGCCGCCAAGTCAAGAATGTAGACACCATCTTTGGTCACCACTAGGAGAAAGGTCAAAGTAGACATACACCAACTTTAAGGTGAAACAACCATCAGCCTCTGAACCATCCTGCCAGACTCCTCCAGGTGCAGCCCACACACTCTCACACCTGCCTAATAACCATAAATCAAAATGGCACTTGTGGAGATTCTCAGAACACTCCCCATTCACTGACCTTCAGGTAACAGGAGGTAAAGGAGACCTGTTAGCTGCTATAGCAAGTTTTGATATCTTCATAAAATGTCATACTCCCTACTTTAAATATGCAAGCATTAGCCTACCCATAGCCCTGCCATTAAACAAAGCAAAACAAAATAAACAAAACCTGTTTTCTAGAATTGGTAGAACATGGGAGAAGCCCTAGGTTCAATGCTTTACACCAAATAATACATTAAAAAAATAAAGGGCTGGTGAGGCTTGGTGGTTAAGAGAATTTGCTGCTCTTCTGGAGGATGTGAGTTCAAGTCCAAGGACCCATGTGGGGCAGCTCACAAGTGCTTGCAACTCCAGCCATCAGACACACTCTTTCTGATCACCACAGGCACACATGACATACATAGACACACATACAAATACACAAATAAAAATTTTTAAATGTTTAAAATTAATTTAAATAAATAATAAAAACTGTTGAAGATATAGAAGCACAGGAAAAACAGGAAGACTAGAAGTCCAAGATCATCCTCAACTATATAGTGAGTTTGAGAATAATGTGAACTAGACTAGACCCTACCTCAAAACAACAAAATACCACTCAAAACACCAATAAAAAACCCTGTTGGTCTAGGTCTTAGGTTCAAACTCCAGAACCCCCACTGTTCCACACATCCACATGCATTCATGCACCACTGCTGTCAGAAGTCCTAAGTGTGTACATCTGGGACTTTTTTGGTCTAGCCAGTAAAGTCTCAGTGTTTGGTGCAAAGTACCCCAGAGTGCTGTGGGCCCTAGGCCAGCAGATTCATCTGCAATGCCTCACTAAGCATCTATATTTCTTCTCAGGCCATTTAACTAATTAAGTTAACACAGAGCCATCTGGCCCATTAGAGGGGCTGCATCCTCAGCTGGAATTTGGTAATTCTCCTCTTGGACTCTGCCCCGAAAGGCCTAGCTAGAATGTGTCAAGCCATCTGCCTCCTTGACAGTTTGAGAGCCTGTAGCCAGCTCTTCTTGATGTTAGGGGTAGTAAATGATTGACTGAGTGGGGTGGATAGTGAGGCCTTCAAAGGTACTGGGAGGATCAGACCAGAGCCTGGGAATTCTAACCTGCAGACAGGAATAACAACCCAACAGACAGACCAAAGCCAGGACTTCCCCAGAGTAAGATAAATTAAGGCCAAAGAAAGAAGTTAGTTGTTTAAGATGAATAAATTACAATCTGGGCTCTCAGAAACAGAAGGTGGCACTGAAGACCACTCCTTATGGGGACGGCCTGGATACCCACAGAAGTTTTGTACTGCCTTGTGGTATGAGAGCCCAGGCTCTCTGAACACCAAAGCTAGGATTACTGTAGAAATGGGGGCCCATCACCATTCCACCCCAGAAAACAAAGCTTGTTACCAAGGGGGTTGATCTCAAGGTAGGTAAAGTACAGATCCTCGTAGAAATTGAACAGGCCAGAGATGAAGCTGGCTAGGATTCTAGAAGAGGGAGGGAAAGAGGACCAGTTAGCCCATCAGTGAGAACTCCATTCCCACCCCCTTCCCTAGAGCAATCCACCCTGACAGCACAGCCCACTTCTTCACTCCTGACCCTTTGGCCTCCACTGTCCTCTGCCAACCCTGCTCCCTCGGATGTCACTCTTCAAACACTGAGGCGGAAAGAAGCTGTCAAGCTCAGAGCTGGAGGAGGCACCAGACAGACAGGGGCAAGGAGGTGAGGGATGAAGCTGGCATATTGCAGACTGATTCCAAGCCAGCACCCTCCCCGAACATGTGGCTCCCTTCCTCAGGACAAAGCTATATCCACCACCTGCTCCTCAGCAGGGAGGCCTATTCCACTTTCTGTCTCCTGTATCTGGGGCCCAGTGCATTGGTCTCCTGTGTCATACTGGACTTCTTGTGCCCAGTCATTCCCACACCATCCCTCTCAAAACTCAACTCTTTCTTGTCTTCAGGGGCATGGACCAACAGGTGTCTCTTAATGTCCTCAGTGTTCAGCTTCTCATCCACACCCACAAGCAGCTTCTGGGCTTTGGCATCCACATCGCCCACATCCACACCCCCTTCATGGTGGAACAGGACGTAGTCTCCTTCTCGAGTAGCATAGATGCACACATAGAACTCTTCCGCCTTGCAAATAAAAATAGCATGAAGGTGGTGAGGGTGTTCAACTGGTAGGGGATCAGAAGGCCTCACCTCAAGAATGGAACCCAATCCCTGCAGTCTCATTTCTAAACTCCAATACAAAGTGTTTCCCCCAGGACAAATGTTTGCCACCTTCTGCTAAGGGACAAGGAAAGACAAGGCACCTACCTCCTTAACTAAAGTCAGAATGTCCCATCTTGCTTGGAAGAGCTTCTGCCTACAAGTCCTTCTCTTAACTACTGAGCCATCTCTCCAGACCCTGCAAGTCCTTCTCATCCCAACCTTAGGAAGTCCCCTCTGTTACCTGCTCTCACTCCATTTTGCTGCAAACTAAGCCTTTCCTTCATCCCTGGATTCCTTAGTCATAATTTTCTCCAGGCTTCTGTGGAGCTTTGGAGACCCTGGTCCCCTTGGCTATTCCCCTAGGTACCTCAATCTCTCCTTCATCATTTTAGGACAACCACAAAGTTGAAGGAGAAAGATTCAGCACGGCACTGCCTCACATACCTGACTGTGAGGGACGAAAGGTTCAATCAGAAAGTTCTTGAGGAAGCCTTTGGCTTTGCCGACCTAGGAAAATTGAGGGAGATGCAGCTTAGACGCACGGCATATTCTTCACGAAGGTGAGGTCCAAGCACTACCACACCACATGGGGCAAAGAGATTTCTCCAGAAGTCAGGGCAATGGGGTCACAGATAAATGTAAGAAGCTCTCAGGAGATTGGCTCTTTTTACATTTTCACCTTTACTGATGTTTGCGGAGGGGGGCAGGAATGTGTGCATGCCAGGTCAAGCATGTGGAGATCTGAGGATAATTCAGATGCCCCACCACCATGTGGATCCCAAGAATTAAACACGGGTCATCAGGCCTGGTGGCATCAGTGCCTTACCCACTGATCAATCTCACAGGAGATGGGGACTTGGGTAGGAAGGTGAGGGCTCACTACTTTGCCGGGATGTAGACACAATGACCCAGCCTAAGGACATAAATCCAGGTCTGAGAGGCAGGGGAGATGAAAGCCAGAAGCTGATGAGCAAAACTCTTCTTCCTGTGTTTCCTTGCTGAAGACAACAGGCCTGCAGAGCTAATCAGCTAGAGTGGGTCTCTGGCGGGGCGGCAGCAGAGGCGAGACAGCCTTCATCCCCTGAACCCCCCGCCTGCCCGTCAGTGCGTCATTGCTGAGTCAGGAACCAGACAGTGATCCATCAGAGGTAATGAGGCGCTCCAGCCAGGTCAGAGGCTGCTGCCAGCTCAGATGTCCCTGACATCTCCCTCAGCCTGCTAGGAAAGGAGCATGATGTGCTCCCTGGGGACACTCTTCAGTACCCAGCCCCACCACACTCTCCACAGGGGCCTAGGAACTCAAAGGTCAGATCCCTCTACCCCTGGACCCCTGAGCAGCTTCAAAGATTCATCTTTATCTACAAGGACCAGAGACTAGGTAACAAACAGTGAGAGCTGCTTTGAGGAAGCCCAAAGCCACCTCCCCAGGGTAGCCAAAGAAAGGAACACCTCATCCCTGACCTGTGCCTGTCCCTGAGGCACACCAGTCTCTGCAGAACTCTGTGCCAAGCAGATACAGACACACATCCCTCCCAGGCTAAGCCAAGCTTCAAACTACCCCCACCTCTTCTCCACATCTCTTGAAGAATGAGGAGAAGAAGAAACACAGTTTTATCACCCAGCATTGCTTAGCTTCTTAAGCCACATTTCATTCTAGCTCTCATCCTGTAGCTGACAGTAATCACTGAGCTGGGGGAACGGAACTTCCTTCAGCATTAATAACTGTCTTCATCCACGGCTCTCCACCCAGTATCTCTCTCTTGCCTAATAATTCTGCAGCTCCTTTTCCAACTTATTCTAATCCACCCTCTTTGTAAGCATGTCATCCTAGACTCTAACAATTTTATTTGGAAACTGGAGAAGCAAGCAGTTCCCAGAATGAGCCTGAGCCCTATCTCCATGCTGGTGGTCAGTCTCTGGCTCCCCTAATTGTTCTGGGGCTACAACTGTAGTATATATTATCTGAAGCAGTATCAATGGGTTGATTTCTGATGAGGGAACTGAAAATGACTACCAAGACTGGGCTGCACCCAGGACAGTCCCACACTCCATCCTTCTCTACTGGTATGTGGCTGGTTGGGCTCTGAGCCATAGATTGGTAGAGCCAGAGGTTACCCTGTAGTTTGTTACTCACACCTCCACCCTCTACAAGACTCACCGTAGCCTCGTGTCCAAGTCGAGGTTTTAGCCAGGATTTGACTCCATCCAGAGTGAGGTTGACCCCAACGAGGCCAAGCTTTCCTCGACGTTTGATCAGCTGGTCTGGCTTGACTACCAAGCTCTGAAATGAAAAGGGTTGGAACATAGAGTGAGGACAAAGAGGTAATGTAGGAGCTGGAGTTGTAAGGCTTTTTATCACCCTGCTCACATAACCCACACTTAGCCATCAGAACCATGTTCCCATCCTGGAGCTTTTCTTCACCTACCCCAGCCAAACCTCTGACCCCTAAGAGACAGCCAGGATGAGCCCTGCACAGAGTAAATGTTCACTGAACACCTGCTGAATGAGTGATCTCCTACTTTCTCTGTGTAAAGTGTCAGCTGCTTCATTCAACCACATCTAGAGCATGGACCAGTCCTAATGTCTAAAACATACAGGACACATCCTTAGGATGACAGAGGACCATTGGAAACAATCTGATAACTCATCCCTATTTTAAACCCTAACCACAACAGACCAAGCAATCAGTCTCTCACCCCAGGACCAGGAAACTCACTACCTTCCCAATACTTCAGAAAAAGAAAACAACATAAGGCCTTGTCTAGCCTGCCAAGTCTAAGGGCTTCTCAGAGCCAGCCCAATATGCTATGGAAGAATCTTAAGAGCTTCAGTGCAGGCTGACCCCTTCCATGGTCAGCCATCTCCATGAAGTATGAGGTCTCACTTCTTTATTGATTTTTATGTGTATGAGTGCTTTGTTTGCATGTATGCACAAGAGGACATCAGCTCACCTGGAACAGGGGTTACAGACAGTTGTGAACTGCCATGTGGATGCTGGGAAACAAACCCAGGTCCTCTAAGAGTCTTTGATCTTAACCACTGAGCCATCCCTCTAGCCTCAAGCACCCCCCTACCCCACCCCACTCCCACCCCTATTTTTATTTATTTATTTATTTTTTGGTTTTTCGAGACAGGGTTTTCTGTGTAAACAGCTCTGGCTGTTCCAGAGTTGCTCTGTAGACCAGGTTGGCCTTGAACTCACATATATCTGCCTGCCTCTGCCTCCTGAGTGCTGAAATTAAAGGTCTGTACCACTACTGCCTGGTTAAGGTTCCCACTTTTTAATTGTCCTGAGATGTTCCACTTGGCAGGGAGGGGAGGAATGTATACACCCAATTTTTTTTTTTTTTTTTTTTAAACTTAGCATCAACCAACTGCTAGACAGCACACGAGCTTCCTGGATAGTCTTGCTAATCGTTACAGCTCGTAAAGTGTTATCCCTATTTGATAGATGGGGAACCTAACTCAAGAGAAATGAAATGTTTTGCCCCAGGCCACATGGTTCACAAACTGAAAAGTATGGTTTGGATTCCAGTCTGTCTGGTTCCAAGTCCATATGAAAGGCCCAGAGCTAACTCAAGACCCTGTTCAGCCAGCTGCAGACACACAGGCAAATCTTCGATCATGTAACTCCTTGGGACACCTCCAATAAATCAAATGCTTTCTCCTCCTCGGAGCCTGGGTTGGAAAGAAGGGCCTAGGATGCAGGCAAAACTCACCTGGCTGAGCAGCCAGGGGTGGTCTTGCAGCAGACGTGCCCAGTCTGTGTCAGGAGTAACGCGGGCATACTTGAACCGGTTCTGGATGGCCGAGGTGGTACAGATGTACTTGTAAAGGAGTTCTTTGCCGGTCTGCTCTGAAATTGCCTTGGCTGACATGGCTGCAGAGGGACCTGGTTTACCTATGAGGGCAAGAAGAACTGGTGAGTTGGGGCAGGAAGGTCGTTGCTCTACCTATGTTCTCCAGCCCCCAATGAACTAGATCTTGGCCTTTCTCAAAAGAAAGGAAGAGGACTGCCTCGGCAGGAAGGGATGGATGACGTAGTCAAAGTAGCTTCACCAGCAGAGATAGATCTAGACCTAGAGCTGAAAAAAATGATAGAAAATTTGGAAGGCAACACCAGACATGATACATGTACTCCAGCAATGCCATCACCTGGAAGGTAGTGGGAAAGGATCAAAAGTTCAAGACCAGTCTGAGCCATATGAAATCTTGTCTCAAAAAGAGAAAGGGGGAACAGGAGAGAGAGAGGGAGGGAGGGAGACAGAAAAAAAAGTGCAATTCCTTTGGAACTCTTAGCTTGACCTTAACCTTGTCTCTACTCCCTCTGGGGAAACTAGCTGGCGACAGCCACATTCAGCCCCAAGCAAAAGGCAGATCAAAGGGGAAGGCAGGAACACCAAGGGTTTGACTCTATGGGAATGCTGCTCTCTGAGGTAGGCACACATACACTGAACTACTCTATGTCCTCTGACCTGTGAAGAACATTGCTGGGATTGCACAGGCTGGCCTTATTTTCTCCCCAGGTTTCATCCCCCTCCCAGCCTGACTCACATAAACTCCCAATAGACTACAGGGCCTAGTGGGAAGGAGCAGGTACCACAAAGCTCTTTTCTCCTATGACACTAGACTCCCACCCCAGAGTACATACAGCACAGTCCTAAGGCAGGGAACTATGACCTACACATCATCCCACCCACCCCACTGAGTCATCTTAGGAGTTAACTTTGAACAAAACTCACTAAGCAAAACACAGGCTCCTCTGGGGACTACCCTGTACTAGTCATTCCTTAACTGAGCCAGAACTTGGGAGAAGGCAGAAGCCATCATTGGTGACGTAGTAGAGGAACTCATCCTAGGGGCTGGGAGCATGGCTCAGTGGCAGAGTGCTTGCCTGGTATTCGTAAAAGCCCGGGTTTAATGCCCAAAACTACAAGAAATAACTCATCTCATGTAAACACATACATCAAGTCCACTCAGACTCAGAATCCCATTTCTCAAATGAGGAGTCAAAGTTCAGATGGATGGGATGAACTTGCCCAAAACGTCCGGCTCACCAACAGGACTTGGTGAGCCCTAACATCCCAAGTCTCCAAAAACAGCTACTGCAGCCTAACAGAAAGACTTTTCTCCCAAGACTGGCCCCCTTCAATGTTGTAGAGTCTAAGATGAGAGTGTGATCATCCTTCCTGTTTACTGCTTGACAGACACACTCACTCTCCCCCAGAGCAGCTTGTGGAGATCAGGGAGAAGAGATGGAGAAAGGAAACCCAGTCATGCATGCCAAGTGCTTGGCTAGATGAAAACACGTTGCCCATCTCTCCCATAGGGCCAGAATGGAAGCTATTGAGTTTGCTGGGGAGAGGAAAGTCAAGTACAGACAAGGAAGGTGAGTTAAGGAGCTAGCTGACTGCCACATCCAGGAAGATTAGTCTTCTTTCCTAGTCCAGGGAAGACAAGTATCACAGGACCACTGAACTCCCCTGTCAGCCGTCCATGCAGGAGAGGCCTGGATGCTAATCATGGCCAGGCTGCTTCCCTCCTCTCTATCTCATCATACAGGCATAGTCAGCTTTGGACATGGCCCCAAGTGGATAACTGGAAAGGGGCCTACCTTCCCAGTGTGGTACTTCTCCTCGGGTGGCTTATAACTCCTTCTCAATTTGTTTCTGAAGGAGACGCCCCAGCTAGCCCCATGACCCCCAGAGTACTCCACCCCCACCCACTCCGGTACCATTTCCCAACCTTCTTGACTCAGACCAGAAAAACTGGTCCTGAAATCAAATGGGCACACCCCTACCCCCCTCCCAAACAGAGTGCAGCCCAGGGCACATTAAGCAGAAAGAGGAGAGGGTAGCACTGACCACATTCAGCCACTGAGACACCTCTAACAAACAGAAGCAGACACCTCAGGAGAAAGGAGGCCCCTTTGCCAAGTCCACCCAAAAGTCTGACACTGATAAAATACAACAGTCCTCAGAATTTAGTACCTCCCAGAAGAGAGCCAAGACCCAACCAAGGAAAAGAGCGACCTTGGTTGGGCAAGTGAAGTCTCAGGTCTGAGAGACCTGGGGTGGGTGGGGTCAGGAGGCAAAATAACAGTGTGATGAAAAAAAGAAAAATCTGCCAGTTTACCAAAATAAGATGTGCCACTTGGGCACTGTGGCTTAGCTGGGGAGGGTGAGACAAAGAAGTCTTAGAATAAGTGGAGGAAGGGCCTGGCTCCTCACCAGTGTAGCTCACACATGGGGGGGGGGGGGGGGGCTCAGCAGAGATCAATTAAAATGTCAATTGTGGATCCACTACTCTTTAGAGCAATGGATCTTTGAGGCATCATATGTTTCTCAGAATCCAAAAACCCTTTGGGAAGTATGAACATATTCAAACGAGCAACAAAGTGTATTCCAATCTCGAATTGGAGACACCTCACACACACAACACACACAACACACACACACACACACACACACACACACACACACACACACACACATCACACATCCCAAAGTCTTAAGGTAAGGTGCCTTTTCCAGCAGTGGATGATGCTGTGTGAAATTTGTGATGGATGGTTTCACAGCAGAGCTGAGACCCCAGAAACTGTTACCTGGTAACAATAATCTGCAAACTCTTCAGGAGAAACCACACCCCTACACAGGCATACATACACACACATATTCTCTTTCTTCTCTCTCTCTCTCTCCCTCCCACCCCTCCCCTACTCTTCCCTCCCTCTCCAAAGAAGGGACCTTTTGAGTTGAATGGGGTATTTTCTGCAGTGAGTGACCCAGGATTGAATACACTCACAGAGGACCCAGGAGCAGAAGCAACCCACAGGAAAGGATGAGTGAATGAAGCCTGTTCTCTAAGAAGGCTCCTTCGGGAGTATGAGGTAGACAGAACTACTGAGGATGTTTAAGGGCTGCAGGGAGGGGGGGTGAACAGAGGGGAGAACACGACGAGCAGTCCCTACGGCAGAATTCTCCCGAGTATCCCCTACTGCAGTAGACACAGTGTCTGAATGGAGAGTAAAGCCAGCAGCTATTTTGTCTCCAAGGCCTCCCTTTCCTGGTCCCTCAGGGTGTTTAAGAAGCTTTCTAAGAGGTGGAAATGATCCTTCCGGTGCAGTTATCTCTCAACATTAAAGAAATCCGAGAAATTGCACAGGATGAGATACTGAGCAAAGTTAAAGGGCTGAGGGGGCCAGACAGGGTGCGCTGGGAGACTAAAGTGTCCTAGTGCTGTCCTTACAGTCCTTTCCAGAATCTTGCCAGGAGGACCCCCCACACGGCGTTGATCTAAGACTGGAGAAAGCAGCAGGCTCCGAGCCCCCGATCACTTCCAGGCCTGACAGGAGAGAGGGTAGCATCCTTTGCACACGCGCGCGGGCGCACGCACACATGCACACACCTCACAGCTTGCCTCGTCCAGACTCCTGGGCACTCCGACCATCTGTTGTTTGGGGGCTGGACCCGTGGGGAGCTCCTTAGCAGGAAAGCCCTTCAGAAGGCGCCGTTTCGAAGCCGAGTCCTCGAGGCAAGGCCTCAGACACCCTGGGGTAGCATAGCCCGCGTGGCCAGGGCGGCTCCCTCCACTTCAACACAGAGCTTTATACATTCACCACAACTAATAGGACAGGCCTGCTTGAGTCCGGCTTGTGAGCGCGCGGCGTGGAGCGAGCAGCCACCGCCTTCTCTACTTCCCGCCCCGGTATCCGGTGGGAAGCCAGAATGGGGGCCCCAAAAGTGTCCCGAAAAAGCACAGGAAGATTCGAGAGCTGGCCTTGGATGGAAATGAATTGAGAAAGGATGCGTAAAAGAACCCGGAGGAGGAGGGAAGAGACGCAAGGTCGGCGACAAGCAATGTGCAAACTCCCAGGAACTAGAAAGGGGTTGGAAGGGTGTAGACACGCGGTTCGAGGCCGAAGCAAAGACTACCCTAAAGCTGAGACCCGCACAAAAGTTCCAGGCAGGTGCAGGGAGAGCGCGGGAGAGCCCAGACAGCGAGCCAGGAGGTGGTTCCGGGTTGGGGGAGGGCAGCAGGAAGCTTTGCGGGGTCTGGGGGTCGCGCCCGCGCACACGGCTACCGCACTTACCTCTTCGAGAAAGCCCAAGGGCGGCTCTCGGTGCGCAAACCCCAGTTCAACCCAACTACTTGGATCGCTCCAGCCGCCCGCAGCTGCCCGCGATCCGGCTTTTGTCCCCGGCCCAAGCGGGCTCCTCCCCGCCCCCATCAGCTCACAGGCCGAGCAGCCCAGCGATTGGGCACACGCGTTCCCTAGCCTGAGCTCTAAGCTCCTCCCCATTCGCTGCTCCGGTGGCCCCGCCCACAGACCTGACCTGGGGCTGATGGGACTTGTAGTCCTGGAAGTTAGCGGGGCGAAGGCGGGGACGTGGGCGGGGCCTCGGATGGGGAGATGGGCCGGGCGGTTCTAAGAGGAGAAACTACGAGGCAGGGGGCTGTGGCCTGATCGCTTCAGGGGCTGGGCTGGCCAGCTACCGGGTGGAGTAGCTAAGGGAGGGGATTGTTGGCTCAAATGGTTGAAGCACTTCTGGCAGGACCTGGCGTCCCCTTCCTTCATCCCATGGGAGCGCCTGACGTTCTTACGCTAGGCGCTTGTAAGCCGCCACACCAACCCTGCTTTTGAAATCGATGCCTGCTTCTTTCACACGTGGCACCTCTCCGATCCTGGAACCCACCCTATGGAATATACATAGGGCGAGCCTACCCGACCAAGCTGCACAGTCAGCGCGATGTAGGATAGGTCGGTGGAAGGGATGAACTAGTGAGTCCTCTCACCTGCTCACCTGAGCGCGAATCTGGGCGGAGCTGATCCTTTATCTGAGATTCTAAGACTCGTGCTATTCCTGCTCAACCTCTTGCTCCCTCCCCCAATCCAAACTAAGATACTGGATGAACAGCCTGCCTCCTCCTCCTCTTTTCTGTTAGTTGTGAAGTACAACAGATTTTCCTAACCCAAACTGGAGCGCCCAGTTTAACAGGTGCAGGTGAATTTGTGGGGCAAAATATGTGAAATCAGAAAGCCGTAGAAATCAAGACTTCAATTCCCTGCTTCCCTGAAAGTGGAAGCCTCCATACTTGAACCTTAGTCTCAGTAGGTCTCACCAACCTTCCCTGAACTATCAACTGTCAGCTCTAGGAAGGAAGCCAGAATTATCCTTTAATCAGCTCAGGTGATGCATCAGCCCAGGGAATCAGCATGGCTGTGCCCCTGGCAGGAAAAAAAAAAAAAAAAAGCCTGGATCAAATGATCAAATGCTCCCTGCAACAATGTTGCAACACTTTCCTGGGCAAACACTTTCTCCAGCCCCCCCACCCCAGTCTCTTTTCAGCCAGCAGTTGGATGGCTGAACTTGGTGTGCCCATGCTTGACCAGCATGTACTCCTTGATGATGTCATTTTCTGGTCCCTTCCCTTTACAGCCATCCATTAAAAATTGCAGTTTATCTGCTATAGTGTCCCTTGCTCCTGAAGTTTAGGGAGAGACTTAGAGTCTCTCCCAAGATTCTACCAAACCTCGGTGAAAGATCACTTCTCACTAAATAAAATAGTTTTCTCCGAAGTGACTCAATTTTAGTTCCTGGAGGATAGCAATTCAGGGTTTTTATTGTCGTTTCTTTCATTCTGAAACAGGGTAAACTGTAGCCTAGGCTGTCTGTCCTTTAACTCACTGTACTAACAGAGGACAACCTTAAATGCCTATCCTCCTGCCTCAGCTCTCCAAGTGCTGAAATAACAGACATGGACCACTGGGACCAGCCAATTCAGAGTTTTCACAGGCTACCCAGAAGACACCTGTAGGAGATCCCAGCAAGAAGGCTCAGCTGGTTAAAGACTGGCTATGCAGGGTGACTTGAGTCCCATCCCCAAACCCACAGAAAAGCAGACAAAGAAAAATTACTCCACAAAATTGTCCTCTGACCTCCACAAACATGTAGCATCTGTGCCCCCTACATATATATAATATATATACACAATAATAACTTTTTTATAGGCAAGTAGATCTCTATGACTTTGAGACATCCTCATCTATATAGTAAGTTCCAGACCAGCCATGGTAACATAATGAAGTCATGTTTTTTTGTTGGTGATGGTGGTGGTTTTGTTAGAAAAAAAGAAGGAAGAAAGAAAAAAGAATTACCTGTGACAGTTATCCCTTTAGTTAGAAAAAATAGCCTTGTAGCAGGATATGGTTTCAACCTTCCAAATGCTGTGACCTGTTAATACAGTTCCTCATGTTTGGTGACCCTTAACCATAAAATTATTTTTTGTTGTTACTTCATAGCTGTTATAAATCATAATGTAAATATTTGATATGCAAGATACCTGATATTTGACCCCTGTAAATGAGTAGCCAACTCCTTAAGGGTCAAGACCCACAGACTGAGAACGACTGTGGTAAGGTAGGCCAAAATTCTCAGCATTTAGGAGCCTGGGTAAGGATGATCAGGAGTTTGAGGGAGACAGAGCTATTTAGTAAGACCTTGTCCAAAAAGACAAAACCATTGGTGCTGGAAAGATGGCTCAGCAGTTAAGAGCTGCTTGATGCTTGTCCAGGACCCAGGTTTAATTCCCATCATCCCACATGGCAGCTCAAATCTTCTATTAATTCTAGTTCTAGAAGAGTTGATGCTGGCTTCGATGTGGCTTCTCGCTTCTGCAAGTACCAGGCACACACGTGATACAGATATACAAGCAGGCAGAAGACCCATAAACTTTTTTTCTTTTTTTTTAAGAGGACAGCCTTTGGGAAACAAGCATCCAGGTGAGAAACGACTATAAACCCTTTTTATGTCAATTTGGCAAAATCAATAAACATTGCCCTTTGCTCCTGCAATCCCATTTCTATTAAATTATTCTTCAGGGCTATATGCTGTGCCTGATGATAGAAGCTTTTGTGTTTCCTTCATTGCTGACTGTACAGCACTTTGAATAGGGCCTTGGCACTTAGTAAATGCTCAACAAATATTTGCTGAACAGTTAAGCACTCCACACACACACCTCATCCAAGCATCCTTAGGCACAGGTTGAGCTAGCGTTAGAAAAGAAAAAGAAAAGTAAGAGAAGATAAAAAGAAATTAGCTGTTAAAGCTGAGCATGGTGGTACAAACCTATAATCCTAGTACTTGGGAGACAGAGGCAAAGGATCTATAGTGTAGTTCCAGGCTCTATCTCTAAAAAGGGGGGGGGGAGGAAGAGAGGGAGAAAAAAAAGAGGAAGGGAAAAATAAAATATCTGTGTGATAAGTGAGAGCAGCTTCTCTGATCCATGTTAATCAAGCCAGGACCCATCTTCTTACTGTTCTGGTATCTTTGGCTTTCCCCCATTTGAATCACCTCTACCCTCTTCTGGACTGGCCTGTGTTGCTACATATACAGAGGGTTATAAGCACTATTTTCATGCCCAGGCTTTAGGCTCTCTTCAGTTCCAGCCATCTTAGACTGGCTCCCTCCTAGATTTTAATCAACTTTTGTTTCTTGGGAAGTCTTGATTTCTACGGCTTTCTGATTTCAGCCCAGGGAATCAACATGGCTATGCCCCTGGCAGGAAAACTATTTTATTTAGTGAGAAGTGATCTTTCACCAAGGTTTGGTAGAATCTTGGGAGAGACTCTAAGTCTCTCCCTAAACTTCAGGAGCAAGGGACACTATAGCAGATAAACTGCAATTTTTAATGGATGGCTGTCTGCCTCCTGAGTACTGAAATTAAAGATGTGCCCTGGCTCACTGAGGCTAATATTTATTGAGCAGCAACTATACAAAGGACAAGGGTACTAGCACATGTTCCTCAGAGCCACAGCTTGAGAAGAATGTTAACATCAGTTTGCAGATGAGCAACCTGCCTATCTTATTTAGCATTTCATTGCTGTGAAGAAGCACTAGGACCAACTGTCAGGGAAAAGAAAAAGCATTAATAACTTGCTTACATTTTTAGAGGTTTAGTCTATTATCTTCCTGGCAGGGAGCATGGCGCATGCAGGCAGACATGGTGCTAGAGAAGTAGCTGAGATCTACATCTGGATCCAAAGACAGCAGGAAGAAGTAGCCACTGGGCCTGGCTTGGGCTTTTGAAACCTTAAAACTTACCTCTAGTGGCACATTTCCTTCAACAAGGCCACACCTACTCCAACAAGGCCACGCCTCCTATTCCTTCTCAAGCAGTGCCACTCCCTGATGACTAAGAATTCAAATATATGAGCCAATTGGGGCCATTCTTATTAAACCATCACATTCTGCTTGCTGGCTGTCACAGGATTATAGTCATGTCATAATGCCAAAATGCATTCAGTCTACTTTCAGAAGTCACCATAGTCAATCAGAGTTTCCACACTGTTTAGAAGTCCAAAGTTCAAAGTTTCTTCTGAGACTCAAGACAATTTTAACTGTAACCCTGGTTTAAAAAAAAATTTAAAAACTGAGTAGTGTGGGCTGAGTAGTAATGTCATATGCCTTTAATCCCAGCACTCAGAAGGCAGATCTCTGGTAGGTAGCATGGTGGCATACAGACACACATGGTGCTGGACAAGTAGCATTTGGAATCACAGGCAGCATGAAGAGAGAGCCATAGGGCCTGGCTTGCACTTCTAAGAACCTCAAAACCAGCCTAGTCTACAGAGCAAGTTCCAGAACAGCCAGGGATACACAGAAAAACCCTGTCTTGTAAAACCCATAAATAAATAAATAATAAGTAAGCTGATCACATCCTACCAACATACAATGACACAGAATAAACATTGTCATTTCCAAAGAAAAAAAAGCAAGCATAATGAGGAAATTATGAACCAAAGCAAAACTGAAAGCCATCAAGGCAAATTCCAGACTCTGCATCTTCATATCTGATGATAAAGGGCTATTCAGATCTTCAGCTCTTTTCAGCTTTATTGACTATATTTCTCACTTTGGGCTGGTTCCATACCTTGTTAGCAGCTTTCTTCTATGAGAACGTATCCCATGGCTCTGTAATCAACTGCTTGGAGTTTCCAGAACAATCCAGGCTTTACCTTCACAGTTTCACACAGTGGCTTCTCTGAGTTTCCTTGCAGGGACTCCACATACCTGGCCGCAGTGACTTTTCTTAGCTGCAGAGGGAGATTCTACAATACCTTACTTGTATCCTTGACTCTAAAGTCAGAACCACATGGCCGAAGTTGCCAAGTTCTGCCACTTTCTGCAGATGAACCATGGCCCTCACATTCAACTACATCTGCACCAGCTTTATATAAATGGTTCCCTTAGGGGGCTGGAGAGATGGCTCAGAGGTTAAGAGCACTGACTGCTCTTCCAGAAGTCCTGAGTTCAATTCCCAGCAACCACATGGTGGCTCACAACCATCTATAATGACATCTGATACCCTCATCTGTATACTGTATACATAATAAATAAATAAATCTTTAAAAAAAATAAAAAAAATTAAAAAATAAAAAATAAAATAAATGGTTCCCTTACTTCAGCTTTTCTTCAGTTCCTTGTCACAAGTTGGAAGGTTAGCTGGGTGGGATCTTGCCCTGAGGTGGCCACACCCTTTATTCCATTTAGCATAGGACTTTTCTTTAATTAATTTTTTTAATCTTTTTGAGCACTAGACTTAGGTCCATTACATTTCCTGGTGTTTCTTTTCTCCTCAAACTATACATTTTGTATTTTTTCCTTGCTCAGCTGGCTTACTCCTTTTCATTATAGATCTGCATAAGAGTGACTACTAATAACTGTTTTAGAGGGTCAATATTAGGCTGTCTTAAAATCTCCTCTGCCAATACCATTCATACAAAATTCTTCATTCTCCACCAAAATATCTCTCTCTCTGTCACACACACACACACACACACACACACACACACACACACACACACACACCCCACACACAAACAGAAACAAACAAATAAATAAAAATGGACTCTAGGCCATTTACTAATATTCCTCTCCTCTGAACCCTCTTGAGAAGGTCCATTATAATCTACATTGCTCTCAGCATCACTGATTTTCATGTTCCAACTAGTATGGCCCATTAATCCCATTCAACTGCTTTCCTAATCCAAAGTCCACATCCCACTAACAAGCAGCATGGTCAGGCCTGCACAGCAACACCCCTCTCCTGGTACCAATTTCTGTCTTAGTGTTCTATTGCTGTGAAGAAACACCATGACCAACTCTTAGAAAGAAAAGCATTTAACTGGGGCTGGCTTATAGTTTTAGAGGTTTAGTCTATTTTTTTTTAATAAGGATTTTTTAAAAATTTATTTGCCTTGATGTTTTCCTGGAACTGGGAACTGGAACTACAGACAGTTGTGAGCTGCCATGTGGGTGCTGGGAATTGAACCCTGGTCCTCAGGATGAGCAGTCAGTGCTCCCAACCACTGAGCCATCTCTCCAGCCCCATCTATTATTTTTATGGCAAGAAGAATGTTGAAATGCAGGCAGACATGGTGGTAGAGAAGTAATTGAGAATTCTACATCTGGATCCACAGGTGTGATGATACATTGTGTATGCTCTAAAGAAATAAAGTTTGCTTCAAGATGAGAGGCCAGAGCCAGCCACAGCGTTAGTCATAGAGGTCAGGCAGTGGTGACACACAACTTTAATTCTAGTACTTACTTGGGAGGCAGAGGCAGAGATCCATCTGTAACTCTGTGAGTTCAAGGCCACACTAGGCTACATGAGATTAATCCAGTCAAAAAAAAAAAAAAAAACAGAGCCAGGCAGTAGTGGCACCTTTAATTACAGCATTTGGGATTATACATCTTTAATCCAAGCATTAGGAAGTAATATGGCTGGGCATGGAAAGGAACATAAGCTGGGAAGAAGAAGCAGGAGTTCAGCCCTTTCATTTTGGCTGGGCCTGCGCTTCGCTTCCCCTGTTCAGTCTAAGGGTTTGTAGAGACAGAATTTACCCTTTTAGGCCTGAGGATTCAGTAGTGGTGAGAAGTGGCTGTGGTTTTTTCCCTCTGTCTCTCTGATCTTTAAGCTTTCCCCCAATATATGGCTCCAGGCTTTTATTAGAAGATCAATTATGGGGGCTGGAGAGATGGCTCAGCGGTTAAGAGCACCGTCTGCTCTTCCGGAGGACCCGAGTTCGATTCCCAGCACCCACATGGCAGCTAACAACTGTCTGTAGTTCCAGTTCCAGGCAAACACCAAAGCAAATAAATAAATAAATAAAGTTTTTTAAAAAAAAAAAAAAAAAAAAAAAAGAAGATCAATTATGATTAATGCAATGTTCAGGCATCAGGAAGAGAGAGTCACTAGACCTAGCTAGGGCTTCTGAAACGGAAAGGCTCATCCCCAGTGACACTTTCTCCAACAAGGCCACACTTCCTATTCTTTCTCAAGTGGTGCCACTCCCTGATAACTAAGAATTAAAAAA
>PVIH01007280.1:0-79455 GCA_004025045.1 Sigmodon hispidus | reverse complement strand
GTGTGTCTTGCTTGTTTTGTATCCCCAGTGCCTAGGCACATGTTAGTCACTCACTGAATTCATGACTAGATAAACACTGGAATGAATAAAGTGGCTAAGGCATAATGACCACATGGGTCCTTGGTACTTCTATCACTGAAGAGACAGAGGCAGGAGAGTCTCAGATTTGAGGCTAGCTGCTCTACATGTAGGTACCAGATCAGCCTGGACCACATACTCTTTTAAGAAAGAAAGAAGGGGCTAGAGAGATGGCTCAGTGATTAAGAGCACTTACTGCTTTTGCAGAGAAACTGAGGTCAGTTTCAGAGACTCCAATGCACTTTAACCTCCTTGGAACACCTGCAGGAATATAGAGCACATAATCCCATGAGAACATACACATACATATATAAAAAATATTTTTTAAAGGAAAGAAAAGCTAGACATGGTAGCACACACCTTTAATTCCAGAACTTGGGAGGTAGAGACTGTTATGCCCGAGTGTAAGAATTTCTACCAGGGAGGATGAGTGGGAATTTTATTGCTACCTACAGAGAATGAGAACCTGGATAGATAACCTAGCTCTGCACAGCAGAAGTGGGTAAGAGAGCATTAAGAAAAACCTACTTAATCAAGACGTGACACATCTTGATGTTCCAGGATTGGGCAAAGGGGTAAGGTGCAGCAGCCATTGGAGTTTTCTGGAGCAAATCTAACCTTTGAATCCATTGGCTGCTGTGTAAGTTCACTCACAGACCTAGGCCCTGCCTGCAGAATCAATCCAGGTCCTTACAGAGACATGAAAATCAGTATAGCCTAAAGTTTTCCTGTATCCCACAGCCTCTTGGTCCCAAATAAACACACAGAAGCTTATATTAATTACAAACTGGTCGAAGTCTCAGGCTTCTTGTTAGCTACCTCTTGCATCTTTTTTGTTTGTTTGTTTGTTTGTTTGTTTAGAGTCCACTAATGAGTGAGTGCATCTCATGCTTATCTTTCTGGGTTTGTGATACCTCGATCAGGAGGATATTCTCCAAATCCATTCATTTGCCTGCAAATTTTAGGATATCATTTTTGATATGTGCTCCATTGTGTAGCTGTACCACAATTTGTTAGTCCATTCTTCAGTTGAGGGACATCTAGGTTGTTTCCAGGTTCTTGCTATACCTCTTACATCTTAACTCAACCCATTTCTACTAATCTATGCTTTGCCTCGTGGCTCATGGCTTACCTGTACTCCATTACACCTTGCTCCCCCAGCACCTGACAGCATCTACCCTGACTCTACCTTTCTTCTCTCTCTCTGCTTGGATTTTCTGCCTATCTGTAAGCTGTTTTACATAGGCCAAAAGAGCTTCTTTATTAACCAACAGTAGGAACACTTATTCACAGCGTACAGAAAGACATCATCCCACATCAGATCAATTTAAGGCTACATAGATAAAAATAGAGTGCCTGCTTAACACACACAAAGGTGTGGGTTTGATCCCTAGCGCCAAATAAACCACCCGGTGTGATAAAGCATGCCTGTAATCTCCTGTAGAAGCAGGAGATCAGAATCTCAAAGTCATCCTAGGCTAGAAATTGAGGGCAGGGTTAGTAATTGAAGGGAGAAGATTTAAAAATGAGGGAGGAAGGCTGGAGAGATGGCTCACCGGTTGGGAGCACTGGCTGTTCTTCCAGAGGACCTGAGTTTGATTCCCAGCATCTACATGGCAGCTAACAACTGTCTGCAATTCCAAGATTTGACACTCTTACACAGTTATACATGCAGGCAAAACACCAGTTCACATAAAATAAAAATAAAAATTAAAAATTAAAAAAAAAATGAGGGAGGAGATGCAGCCAGGAGGTTTTCTTGGCTGCGCTTCACTGGGTAGGTGGAGACAGGGCTTCCAGCAGAGATGTACTGAGATGCAGCCTGTGCAAGGCCAGGGTGCCTGTAACTTTGGCACCACTCACTTTTCCCCAGCACTGATCTCCAGTACAGGATACAGCTAAGGGTGTATCCCAGAGAGGCTCCCCCTGGGAGCAGAGCGGGAGCAGAGTCCCCCCAATTGCTCTGGTGATGGCTGTCTATTCTAGGAATCTTTAAAAAAAAAAAAAAACAAAACAAAAAAAAAAAAAAAACTTTATTTATTTATTTATTTATTTATTTATTTGCCTTGGTGTCTGCCTAGAACTGGGAACTGGAACTATAGACAGTTGTTAGCTGCCATGTGGGTGCTGGGAATCGAACCCGGGTCCTCTGGAAGAGCAGACGGTGCTCCTAACCGCTGAGCCATCTCTCCAGCCCCTAATAACCTTTTTTTAAAAAGATTTATTTATTATGTATACTATACAGAAGAGAATACCAGGGGCTGGAGAGATGGCTCAGCGGTTAAGAGCATCGACTGCTCTTCCAGAGGACCAGAGTTCAATTCCCAGCACCCACATGGCAGCTCACAACTGTCTGTAATTCCAGTTCCAGGAAAACACCAAGGCAAATAATTAAATAAACAAATAAAAAAAAGTTAAAAAAAAGGTTATTAATTTTGCTTTTTATTTCCTTTCTCCTGTTTGCTGTTGAGAAATTCTCTTGTGTCATGATGACAAGAACAAAGTCCGCCCTACACTTACTCTTAAGAGTTTAGGGCTCAGTGGGTAAAGGCACTGCCCTACGAAGACTGGCCATCTGAATTTGAGCCCTAGAGTCCATGTGGAGGGAGAAAATCCACCAATTCCACAATGTTGTCCTTTAACCACCACAGATGCACTGTGTATGGTAAAGCACCATCCCATCAAACACACATACAAATTGATAAATAAAGTGTTTACATTTTATTTTTTTTTTCAAAAAAACCTATCTATTTATTATATATACAGTGTTCTGTCTGCATGTGTGCCTGCACACCAGATCTCACTACAGATGGTTGTGATTGCTGGAAATAAAACTTGGGGCCTTTGGAAGAACAGTCAGTGCTTTTAACCTCTGAGCCATCTCTCCAGCCCTACATTTTAATTTTTAAAAAGTAGTTTAGGACAATGGGCTGTTGAGAGAGCTCGGTGCATAAAATTGCTTATTACCAGTCCCAACAATCTGAGTTCAAACACTGAAACCCACAGGGCAGAACTGACTCCCAAAAGTTGTACTCTGACCTTGATATACAAGTGCTTTTGAGTGTGCATACACACACACACACACAAATAAATAAATGAAAAAGAAGAGTTTAAGACAAAGTATCTCCCTACAATATTTAATAGCTGCATTTTAAGCAGAGATGCCTTCAACTCTCTTTCTCATAAAAACTCTTTATTCTCCTGACAAATATCTAAAACTGTTAAAAGGAAGAAAAATTTATTTTGGTTCACGGTTTCCAAAGTTTCAGTACAAGGCTGGCCAAATCCATCGTGTCGGGTGTGAGATGAGACAGACTATCATTGTTGGTTTTGTGCATGAGAAGAGACACATACACACTACCAGGGCCACATTACAGTTTATTCAGGAGAGTTGCCAGGCGAGTACAGGAGCAGAGAAGCAGAAGAGAGAAGAGACAGACTGCAACATGGTGTCTCCTTTTAAGACTGAAATGGTCTCCAACATAAAGAAAAGAAGAAAAGAAAAAGGGAAAATCTCAACAACAATGAATGGATGGCAAAGTTGCTGACTTCAGGGCTGGAGAGATGGCTCAGTGGTTAAGAGCACCATCTGCTCTTCCAGAGGACCCGGGTTCGATTCCCAGCACCCACATGGCAGCTCACAACTGTCTGTAGTTCCAGTTCCAGGGCTTCTGATGCCCTCCTCTGGCTTCTGTGGGGACCAGACATGCAAGTGGTACATAGACACACATGCAAGCAAAACACCTATATACATGAAATAAAATAGATATTATTCATGTATGGTAAAGTGCACATAGGAGCTAGGCCTGGAGACAGAATAATCCCCTTTACACAGAAGGCAGAGGCTGTGGATTTGCAAGCTCAAAGCCTACCTGGGGTAAAGAGAGAGTTATAAGGCCAATCTGGGAAATTTTTAGCACCCTGTCCACAAAATACAACGTAAAAGGCTGTGTGTGTGGTGCCGAATGGTCGTAGGTTTGCTAACAACACACAAATGTGGTGAGATGGCACAAACCTGTAATCTCAGCATTCTGAAGGTGGGACCCAGGATGAGAAGCCCAAGGCTATCCTGAGTTACACAAGAAATTCAAAAGCCGGCTGGTACATATGACACCCTCACTCACTCTGATCATCAATCAATCAGTAAAACAAAGTAAGTAAAAACTGGACTAGAAACAGATAGATAAATAGCAGAGTGCTCTCTAGCCTGCATAACCTAGGTTCAATTTCTAGCACTAAGAAAAGGACAAACAGGGCTGGAGAGATGGCTCAGTGGTTAAGAGCACCATCTGCTCTTCCAGAGGACCCGGGTTCGATTCCCAGCACCCACATGGCAGCTAACAACTGTCTGTAGTTCCAGTTCCAGGCAAACACCAAGGCAAATAAATAAATAAATAAAGTTTTTTTTTAAAAAAAAAAAAAAAAAAGAAAAAGAAAAGGACAAACAAGCAAGCCAAACCCAAACTAAAGTGCACAGATGTCATCTGTGGAATTGGGTGAATTTTATCATGTGAACATCCAGTAACCCATCAGCACCACAGGCAACATCCATAACTTTCACCTCCAACAGTCCCTAACTATTCTGTAACTTGTCCCTTCCTTCCCTGTCAGCATCATCTTCCTAGGTAACCACACTTTTGCATTCAGAAACTATAGATTAGTTTGCATTTTCTAGAATTTTATATCAAATAAGGAATCAAGAGTTCTTCCAGTACAGCACAGGCTTTCACACCAATGAAATCATTTGATTTTGCCAAATTTTTCCATGTAATCAATTATCGTGGTTGAAGACAGTCTCCCCTATGTTACTTGGGTTGGCCTTCAACTCACTATGCTGCCTGAGGTAGCCTTGATTTGGGGCAATCCTCCTGCCTCAGTCTCTCAAGTGCTGGGGTTATAGATGACTTGCACTCATTTGTGTGTTTGTACATTTGATAGTAAGGACATCTTTTTTTAAACTCTGAGAATGGTTTGCTTTGCTCCTACTGTGTGCCATTCAGCTGGATTCTGTTTCTATTTTTGTGTTTGAGACAGTCTCAGTAAATAACCATGGTCAGCCTGGAACTTGCCATGTAGACTAGGGTGGCCTGGATCTCACAAAGGACCTCTTACCTCTGACTCTGGAGTATGAAGGTTAAATGTGTGGGCTGAATTCTGGAAACACAGTTTAAGACAGTTTCGGGCTGGAGTGATGGCTCAGTGGTTAAGAGCACTGACAGTTCTTGCAGAAGATCCAAGTGGTGGATGGAAACCATTTGTAACTTCAGGTCCAAGAGGGTTTGATATTCTCTTCTGACCTCCATGAGCATCAAGCATATATTGTGTACATGCATACATGCAGCCCAAACACTCATATATAAAATAAATAAGTAAATCTACAGAGGAAAAAAACAAACAAAAGCAAAAGTTCCTGATTAAGTCATAATCTCTTATGAGAAATAGACCTTTTTTTTTTTTGGTTAAAGATTTATTTGTTTGTTTGTTTGTTTATTTATTTATTTATTTATTTATTATACAGTAGAAGGTACCAGATGTCATTTAGATGGTTGTGAACCACCATGTGGTTGCTAGGAATTGAACTCAGGACCTCTGGAAGAACAGTTAGTGCACTTAACCTCTGAGCCATCTTTCAGCACAAGGAATAGATCTTTTTAAAGCAGTATAGTTGAATCAGTTATCTGAACTATTCAAGGTATCATGGAAATTTGGAGGTACTATTTTTTATGTGTCTATGATCATATGTGTGTGCATGCATGAGTGCAGATGCCAGAGGACACCTCAGAGATGCACCTGTTTCTGTCTCCCCTGTGCCGGTATAAAATTGTGTCAGTATAAAATTGTGCCATCATATTAGACTGAGCCTGGGTTTCAGGGATCCAAAGAGAGCCTCCTACTTTTCCAACTGAGCTACCTCCACAACTATTAGTTCACTTCATTCATTCATTTGGTGGTTCTGAATCTACGGGGTAGACCTTAGTTCACTCTTTAAAAAAAAAAAATTATTATGTATATAGTGTACAGAAGAGGGTACCAGATGTCATCATAGATGGTCGTGAGCCACCATGTGGTTGCTGGGAACTGAACTCAGGATCTCTGGAAAAACAGTCAGTGCTCTTTACCTCTGAGCCTTCTCTCCTGCCCAGTTCACTATTGCTATTAGCAAATGTTCAATGAATGTGTGAAATTCAAAGCCAAATCCATCCCACTCTCCATTGTATTCTCATGCAAATCCCCTGAGGGCTTTGTTATTTTCATGTTCATTTGGCAGGTAGAACATAGGCTTTTCAGTTCCCTAATGGGCTCGGTCCAGGATCACGCGGCTAGAAAGTGATAGGAGCCATGACTACCCGAACACTCTGACTCCAAGTCCAAAATTCTCTCTCCTTTCTGATGGGACCTGGAGCGTATAAGCCTTATGCCTACTTGGAATTTTGCCTCCAATTCTCATTTTCTTGGCTGCCCTGTAGGAGAGGCTTTCCACGTGGCGACCAGGAGGAGAAGCAAGTTTAGGGAAGCAGCGGTCACTCTGGAGCGCCACCGCCCTGCAGTCGCCGGCCACGCGATCAACACCTGTCCGACCATGCGCCACGCGGGCACACACGCGCATGTGCACGCTGGGCCGGCTCGCCTGGGATCCTAACACCGCCCGGGGGGAGGGGAGGGGCCGGAAGTCAAACTATGTCTCTAGGTTGCTAAGAGACCGGGCTGCCACAAGCCAGGCTGGAGGTTCTCTCCAGCCTCTTTCCCTTCCTGAATCCGCTTCAAAATCTCCAAAAGTAGGGTCACCATGTCCGACGGCGAAGCTGATATCTTGCGAAGTACCTTTCCCTCTTACATGGCAGAGGGCGAGAGGTTATATCTGTGTGGGGACTATTCTAAGGCCGCCCAGAGCTTCAGCAACGTGAGTGCGCTTGAACCCATCACTGCTTCCTCCTTCCCCCTCCTCCCCTTCTCTCTTCCTCCTCCTCTTCTTCCTCCTCCCCTTCTCTCCTCTCTTCTGCCTCCTCCTCCTTCTCCTCTTTCTCTGTCCCTCCCTCCTTTCCTCCTACCCTCTCTCTTTTGAGATAGTTTTGTTCAGTAGACGAGGGTGGTCTCAAACTTGCAACAGTCTTCTACCTGAGTGATGATTATAGATGTGTGCCACCTTCGGAAGTTGGTTTTCCCATCTTGCAGTTGATCTCTGGAGTCCTGGAACCTCACCACCTGGTGTTGACCTTTTTAAAATAAATAAATAAATAAATAGAAAGAAAGAAAGAAAGAAAGAAAGAAAGAAAGAAAGAAAGAAAGGTGTGTGGGTGTGGGTGTGCACGTGAGCTTGTGTATGTGTGAGTGCCTGTATATATACCACGTGCATGCCTGGTGCCTGTGGAAACCAGAAGAGGGCCTTAGATCCCCTGAGAATTAGAGGAAGTTATGTGCCACCACATGAATGCTGGGACCCAGACCTGGGTCCTCTGCAAGAGTAGTTGTAAGTGCTATTAACCAATGAACCATCAATATTTTAAAAATAGTTCCCCTATTATTTTTTTAAAGATTTATTTATTATGTATACAGTATACAGAAGAGGGTACAAGATGTCATTATAGATGGTTGTGAGCCACCATGTGGTTGCTGGGAATCGAACTCAGGACCTCTGGAAGAACAGTCAGTGCTCTTAACCTCTGAACCATCTCTCCAGCCCGTATCATCTTTTTTTTCTTTTAAGTTTTATTTTATATCCATTGGTGTTTTGCTATGGGTGTGGGATCCCCTGGAACTGGAATTACAGACAGTTGTGAGCTGCCATGTGGGTCCTGGGAATTGAACCTAGGTCCTCTGGAAAAGCAGTCAATGCTCTTAATCACTGCCCCCCCCATTACCATTTTTTTATTTTATTTTTTTTTAAACTTTATTATTTATTTATTTATTTATTTATTTATTTATTTATTTGTGTCGGTGTTTGCCTGGAACTGGAACTACAGACAGTTGTTAGCTGCCATGTGGGTGCTGGGAATCTAACCCGGGTCCTCTGGAAGAACAGCCGGTGCTCTTAACCGCTGAGCCATCTCTCCAGCCCCCCCCATTACCATTTAAAAAATACTTTTATGTATGTGTATGGATGTTTTGCCTGCATGTATATGCATGCACCACATGCACACATTGCTCTTAGAGGGCAGACGAGGACATCAGATCCTCTGGAACTGGAGTTACTGAGGGTTGTAAACTACTGTGTGGGTGTTGCGTCTGTAAGCTGGGTCCTCTGGAAGAACTGCTGAAAGGTCTCTAGCCCCACCCACCATCATCTTTCATCACCAACAGTGTGAGATCCTGATGATACCTGATAACCAATCCATTTTGTGTCTAATATTCCTGGTTCCTGTGATACGCCACTGTCACAAAAGCCCTGGCTTTTGTCATTTTTTTCCCGTTTGTCTCTTATGTCCACCATTTGGTGGCATTTTAATGCTTCATGATTACCTTTCTCTTGATAAACTCAGTTTCCCATCATTAGCTGTAAATCGCCTGAGATGCTAAATGTAGAAGCCACAAGGTCCCTAGCACAGACTTACTTGTAAGAAAGTGAAGTTACTATATTGTAGTTACCATACTAAAAATTGCACCTTTACACTCTAAAGGGATTGGGAGTTATTTTAGGACACTTGCTAAGCAAGTGCACATCTATGGGGGGGAGGGTATCACTATTATCAGTCCACTTTATAGATGAGGAAGTTGATACTGAAGTTAGGTAACACACCCAAGGTCACTGCCCTGAACTAGCAGGTTGGAGAGGAAGATCCTGGAGCCAAGCATTCAGACTCTGCCAACCACTACACTGTAAAGTGCTCTTACAACCTTTTCCCTTTTCTGGGGACATAGTTTAGTTGGTCGTGTTTGCCTCCTATACATGAAGCCCTAGTTTTGATCTGCTTAAACTGAGCACCTGGCAGATAGAGATAGGATTTAAGATCACCCATGGTTACTTAGCAAGTTCAAGGCTAGCCCTGCCTGAAACACAAAATAACGATTTTCGTTGCTAGAAAGCATGCACTGTGTTTTTCTTCTGTTGTACAAGACTCAGACCTCCCCACCCGCTAGGCAATCGCTTTTCTGTTGAAGAAGATGACCAGCCTGTAACCTGCATCTAATTTCTTTTTGTTTGTTTTTCAAGACAGGGTTTCTCTGTGTAGTCTGGCCATCCTGGAACTTGCTCTGTAGACCAGGCTACCTCAAACTCAGAGATCCACCTGCCTCTGCCTTCAGATTACTACTTATTTCAAATGGCAGATAAGCAGGGTAAAAAAAAAAAAAAAAAAGCAAAAACTATTAAATATGGGCTGGAGAGATGGCTCTGTAGTTAAGAGCACTGGCCGCTCTTCCAAGAGGACTCGGGTTCAATTCCCAGCAACCACATAACAGCTCACAACTGTCTGTAACTCCACTTCTAGGGGATCTGGCATTCTCGCATAGCCATACATGTAGACAAAACACCAATGAACATAAATAAAGTTTTTTAAATGGAGCGTCCACCTACTGAGTAAGCCCAAGCCTTCCATAAAGTTGAGCTTTTCATCTGTTTTTCATTATACCTCTTCCCCCAGACACACCCTTAAGATGATGACCAGACAGGCAGATTGAGTTTGGGGGCCCTGCTCTTGCCCATTCTCCTCTTCCCAGAGCTCTCTGGCTCTGCAGCAGCTGAAACAGAATTGCAGATAGCCCCAAGGGCAGGTAGCTATGAGAGGGAGAAGCCCTCCCATTCTAGGAAAGATGGTAACTGCTTCCTCTTTCTAGAAAAGAAGGAAGGTCTCAGAGAGGGCAGACACAGTCTGAAGCCCAGGGGATGCTTGTCTGATGCCTGGCTTCCCTAGAACAGAAGACCTTCTTATACATAGCCACCTTCCCTCAGGGAGATATTCCCTTTCTGTCCTGACCAGGACAGACATTCACCACAGCTATAAAGTTCTCAGTCAGAAGGTGACAGGATGTAGCTGGGTATGGAGACACACACGCTTGTAGTCCTAGCCCTAGAGGGAGGCTGAAACAGGAAGATCAGGAGTTCAGGGGCAGCCTCAGCGACATAAAGACTTTGAAGCCCTGTCTCAGGAAACAAACTGTGCTGGCAAAATGGCTTCGGAGATAAAGGTACTTTTATCCCAGCCTGATGTGCTGAGTTTGAACCCACACCTGCCTGGTAGGAGAGAACCAAGTCTTACAGGTTGTTCTCTGAACTCCACATGCGCACTGTTGCATGCACGTGCCCACACAGGCAAACACACACAAAATTAATTAAAAAATAAAAACGGGCTGGAGAGATGGCTCAGCCATTAAGAGCACTGACTGCTCTTCCAGAGGACCTGGGTTCAATTCCCAGAACCCACATGGCAGCTCACAACTGTCTGTAACTCCAGTTCTAAAGGGCATGACACCCATGGCAAAACAACAGTCACATAAAATTAAAAAAAATAAATAAATCATTTAAAAAGATATACTTATAAAAAAAACAAAATCCAAAAAATGGCAAGACATAGGGAGCAAGGGAAGCGCCCATCCTTACATTAGGGACCCCAGACACCGCTGTCTCCCTCATGTTTCCATCTTAGGCCCCCTAGATATTGATAAGACCCCAGACACCTCTGTCTCCCTCATGTTTCCATCTTAGGCCCCCTAGATATTGATAAGACCCCAGACACCTCTGTCTCCCTCATGTTTCCATCTTAGGCCCCCTAGATATTGATAAATTCTCAGTTTGCCACATTAAAAAAAAGGGGGGGTTCAAGCCATGTGTCATGGCATGCATCTATAATTCCCACTACTCAAAAGATACTGAAGAAATAAGAGAAGGGCTGCGTATGGAGGCAGGTGTTGGCAATTCTAGCACCCACAGGGTAAAAGCAGGAAGATGGGCAGAGTGTTTGAGGCTAGCCTGATCCATCTACATAGCAAGCTCCAGGCCAGTCAAGGTTACAGTTTAAAATATCTCTCAAGGGGCTGGAGAGATGGCTCAGAGGTTAAGAGCACTGACTGTTCTTCCAGAGGACCTGAGTTCAATTCCCAGCAAAACCACATGGTGGCTCACAACCATCTATGATGAGGTCTGGCGCCCTCTTCTGTAAGACTGTATGCATAATAAATAAATAAATCTTTAAAAAAAAAATATCTCTCCAAAACAAACAACAACAGCAAATGGGGTGGGGGTGAGGGAGACTGGGGTAGGGATATAGCTCAAAGGTGGAGACTTTGCCCCGATCCTTATGAAGCCCTAGGTTCTAATCATTGCATACAAAGGCTAGTGGATGAATAACCCAAGTTTTAGATGGTCCTAAAACCTATTTTGTTTGCAATAGACTTTGAACTTACATTGTGAATGATGTGCAGTCAACTGAGGTTTGCTATTGAGCATGGTATACACAGCCCATCTTGTATTGCTGAAATGAACTAGAAGGATCTGGCAGAAAATCATATATCCATGGCATAGCCAATTCCCACATCTGAACCAGTGACTTTCTTAGTAGCCACGACTCAGCTTTCTCCGAGATCAGCCAGCATGCAGATAGATGTTCATATTCACTGAGCATAGCCTCGGTTGGACTACTTGTACCTAATGAAACTCCGAGGCCAGTGTACTGACCTGAAACTGCAGGAGCTGTGGGCCGCCCTTTTGGGTCAGGCTGCTACCTCGCTCTTCCTGGCATCTGCCCATCAGAGTGCTTCCTTTGCCAGGCTCTTCTCCTTCAAAGCGGAGATAAAAACTGCCTGGTTGCCCGCTCCAAGTGCTACCTGAAGATGGGAGATTTGGAGAAATCCCTGAACGATGCTGAGGCCTCACTGCAGAGTGACCCGACTTTCTGCAAGGTGACTGCTGGGTGGGAGGGCCAGCCTTGCTTTCACCACTTCCGTTCATTGGACTGGTTACTGGGAGTTGAAGAACCAGCTGGATGGCTTGGCATCTGATGCCCTTTTCTCTTCAGCCCTTGCCTGGCCCCGTGCCTCTTGTATTCCAACCTTGACCTCTAATCTAGGACCCTTCCATTCTACCATACCAGCCCTTTAAAGTCTTGCCTCTCCATCTGGATTTGACCGTCTCTCATTCCAGGGGATCTTACAGAAGGCTGAGACTCTGTACACCATGGGGGACTTTGAGTTTGCCTTGGTGTTCTATCATCGAGGCTACAAATTGAGACCTGATCGCGAATTCAAAGTTGGAATTCAGAAAGCCCAGGAAGCCATCAACAACTCAGTGGGAAGTGAGTGAGCATGGAGCTGTGTCCCCATCCAGGAAGGTGTGGAGAAGGTTACACAAAGGGCCAGTGTAAGCAGCTATCGCTGGGGAGGCTCACACTTGGATTGGGCTGTTGCCGATGTCACAGGTTAAATTCTGTGACCTTCTAGCCATGCTAAGCGGGCTGCTCTAAGATTATCCTTTCTAGAGCAGGAAGTCAAACATAGCTTAGAATATGGGTCCTGAGTTCTGCTTTTCTGAGGCTAGCCTCATTGAACAAGTACCAAGGGCTGGTTTTATCCATCAGCTCCACAGCAGAGGGAGGTGAGTGAGAATTTGTCCTTATGGATAGCAGAGTGTGGAAATGGCATGTGAAAGTGTCTCCCTCAATTTCCGATCTCCCTTTATTTGGAAATCTGGCTCTCAAGGCCTTGGGCTAATGGGGACCATCTCGTGTCTAAGAGAGTGCTTCACCAAACATTCTGCACCATTTGTGTGTTAGGATGGATGGCTCAGGGTCGGCTTTGCCACGGCCTCCGCCATCTCCTTGCCAAAGGCAGCCATTTCCACATAAAAGTATGTGCTAGGTCATGCCTGAGCGGTTTGGTCCAACTGAGCTCCAGTCTCTGTCCGGCAGGTCCTTCTTCAATTAAGCTGGAGAACAAAGGAGACCTCTCCTTTTTAAGCAAACAGGCTGAGGTAAGGTGCCTCATTCTAAGAACCATGTGTGCCTTCCAAACCCTATTGCCTGGCAGCATTTCACTCCCTCCTGTCACGGGCTGCCAGGACATTCTGCCCAGCTCTAGAGGAATCTTGGGAATCCAACTGTGCCCAGCCAAGCACATTTCATGGTTCTCAGCCCATAGAGAGTCTAAGAGGAGCAGGATGGTGGAGTCTCAGACTCTCAGCCCACACCGCATACTCTGCGCTCCTTGTTGAGACTCCACTGGATATTGCCCCATTTTCCAGAGTAAGAAAGCCCAACAGAAGCCTCCACCTGTGAAGCAACTCTTATACTACACCAAGCATGAAACCAAGAGAAAGGGCTCGCTCAAGAGCGAGAAGACTGTACGGCAGCTGCTCGGGGAGCTGTACGTGGACAAGGAATACCTGGAAAAGCTCCTTCTGGATGAAGGTCTCAGACCCATTGTGGCCAGCAGGGCTGGGGCAGTGGAAATCCGGGGTGGGTGCTTAAGGTATAGCCTGTCTCAGATTGTAACTGACACAGACCTGTGACTAGGTATTAGGGTATTTTTAACGGCTCATATCTGAACCCAAGAAGTCCACATTCAGGGTTACTGCCTTTGAGTCCATGGGTGGGCTCCTTTGTCACCTTTCTACCACTGTGATCTGAGATAATCACCTTGTAAGCAGGATAGATACCGGTCTGACACACTGGCCCAGACCTTTAATTGCAGCAGAGACAGAGGCAGGTGCTTCTCTGTGAGTTCTAGGCAAGACTGGTCTATGCAGCAAGTTCCAGGACAGCCAGAGATATAATGAGACCCTGTTTAAAAAACAAAGCAAAAACTATTTTGGCTTGTGTTTCAGAGATTTTGTTGTAAGGTATTCAGGTAACTATTGTTTGGGGGCCTGAGGTGAGGCAGAATATTGCAGTGGAAAGCTCCTGGTCAGACAGAGGTGGTCAGGAGGTAATGACAGAGGAAAGGAACAGCGATCCCAATATCCCCTGTTAAAGGCATGCCCCCAACGCCTAACTTTTTCCAATAGGTCATGTTCCAGTAGTACATAGGCTAGGAACAAAGCTTTTAATACAGGAGGCCATTGAGGGAAGGACATTTATATGCAAACTAACCACCTCCATACACCATACAGTGGGTAAAGGAACCTGATGGACCGGCACTAGGATCCGAGCTCATTAGTACTGTCTGTTCTGAAATGTCATCTGCAACATCCCTCATTTCACAGATAAGGAAATAGAATTAACTGAATGGCCAAGGTGACAAGCAGGCTAGTGGTGATGTCATCACTAGAATCCAGTCCAATACACTTCCCACCACAGAGCCTTGCAACATACAGCCAGCCCCCTCTAGCCCAGGATGGAGGTATTACTGTGAACTGATAAACCTGGGCAGAGGTCACCTTGGAAGCAAATGCCTTCTCTCTAGAACTGGCTTCCTAAGGTTCTCTGCAGGGTTCTCTGTAGGAATTGTGCACACACCTTTACTGCTGGCACATTTCAGTGACAGGCCCGAAGGCTTTCTGCTCCCCAGGGGACCTGCTATGGAAGGCAGGAGTGGCCTGAGCAGTGGCCTTGCATCGTTGTAGCTGTCTCTAATTTCTGTTTGCACAGTAGATAGGAGGAAGGTACTTCCCTGCAGCTCCCAGCATGCACTAGCTTACCAGACTCCTGGCTACTTGATGAGGACTAGCAACGGGCCAAGTTTTATATTCAGATTCTCCCTTTTTTTTTTTTTTCTGAGGACACAGCTTGAAGGGAGGGATAGTGGTGATATATTGTCTATTAAAAAAAAATAGTCTGGAATATCAGAGGACAGAGCGACTGAAAGAGCAGAGCCAAGCCAATACAGTCAGGAAGTGGTGACCCATGCCTTCAATCCCATCACTCGGGGAGGCAGCGATCCTCTGGATCTCCCTGTGAGTTCAAGGCCAGACAGAGCCAGGCAGTGGTGGTGGCACCAACCTTTAATCCTAGCACTCGGAAAATTAATCCCAGGATTAAAATAGCTGCTCTTCCTTGTCCCAGAATTCTACTTGTCTGGTCACCCGACCTATACTTCCTGTCTGCCTAGCTTCTGGCCAGTCAGCATCTTATTAAACCAATATTTACAATGTTCAAGAGCATAGTACCACAGCTGAGGAACCCCTGAGTGCAGTCTTCTCAGAGAGTTGTCCTGGTGACCCTTCTCGTTCCCTCCTTTGCCATGAAAGGCTTGTCCCAAGAATGCGCCTTTGACCTCCTCCTGACTTGGTTAGACCCTTTCCACTCCACCCACACACCCCCTCTTTCCTCACTGTTAGCAGAAGTCCTCACAGGGCCCTGTGAGTCCCTCAGCAGGGACTCCAATTCTAGCAAAGGTGACTCCCTCACACGTGTGATCTCAGTGATGCCCCTGCAAACCCTTCCTCACAGACCTCATCAAAGGCACCATCAAGGGTGGCCTGACCGTGGAGGACCTTATCATGACTGGCATCAACTACCTGGACACCCGGAGCAACTTCTGGAGGCAGCAGAAGCCCATCTATGCCAGGGAGCGAGACCGGAAACTGATGCAGGAGAAGTGGCTAAGGGACCGGAAACGCAGCCCCTCGCAGACAGCCCACTACATCCTCAAGAGCCTAGAGGACATTGACATGTGTGGGTAGTATTCTCAGGAGGAAGCAATACCATAGCCTGAGCTCTGTCCTCTGCTGACCCGTGAATGGAAATTATCTGGGAGGAGAAGGGTCAGCCCAGCAAGAGGGAGGAGGCTTCCTTCATTTCCGTGTCACCTCCTTCTCTTCCCAGTGTTGACCAGTGGCAGTGCTGAAGGGAGCCTTCAGAAGGCTGAGAAAGTACTTAAGAAGGTTCTGGAATGGAACAAAGATGAGGTGCCGAACAAGGATGAACTGGTCGGGAACTTGTACAGCTGCATAGGCAACGCCCAGATTGAGCTGGGGCAGATGGTGGCCGCCTTGCAGAGCCACAGAAAGGACCTGGAGATCGCCAAGGAATAGTGAGTGCCCCAGGGTGACCAAGGTCCTTGGACCTCCTAGAACTTTGCCAGGGCTGCTCATAACTTCCTTCCCATTTTCTGCCCTGCAGGGCACGCCTGAGGTAGAGTCCAGTGGAGGTAGGGGTTGAGTACTGAGGACTGAAAGTACCCGTGCTGGTAGCTTTTTCTTGGCTACACACTGGAACGCAATGGCTAAAAATTCCAAAGAGCTCCCTGGGGCCTGGTTCTTGGAGATTTTTAATTTTTGTATCAGGCTGCAAGCCTATCAGATATTTCTAGCATTGGGGGCATAGCAATGACCAGATACAGCATCTGGATACAGAATTTTGGATATCTGACAAAAAATGGCCTAGCCATTTAAATTGCAGTTGCTATCATGTTAAAAAGCACACTGGGAGATGCTTGGGCAGGGGAGTTGGTGCAGCATACTGGCCCTGTGGGAAGGCCTGAGGCTGGAGGAAGCTTCAGCATGGAGTGGGAGAGGAGTCAGGAGGAAGCTGGATCAATTCAAGCAGAGCTTCATGAACCATGTGGTGACCCAGAGGATAAGACCTGGGGTCCAGTAGATCTAATGGGGCAGTGGGATCATAGGCAAGTCCTTCCACAGCTCTGCCTCAGCGTTTCCACTCAGTGGCGTGGGCACTGCTGTTCCCGCCTGGTGTGGAGGAGAGGATAAATGTAAGGTACAGGCCAAGAACTTGAGACAGTAGGGCTGGAGATGTAGCTCAGTGGGAGAGCAACTGCATAGCGTGTTCAAGACCCTGGGTTCAGTCAATCCCAGATGACACTCAGACACGCACACAGAGACATAAATATCATACACATGCATACACACACACACCACACACACAGACTGCTCACAGTGTCAGCGGTTTCCATCCACCCAAGACTGGCTCCACTGCTCTTGGGTCAGTGGTAAGGCTGAGACATCAGCCTTTCCCTCCATGGCATGCAGCCCATGAGCAAAGAGCGAGAGGGCCAGGAATAAGAGACTCAGGATGTTTCTAGTGGCCTGCTTCTTCTAGTCAGGTTCCACCTCTGACAGTTGGTGCTGTCTTGATCTCATCTCTTCTCTATGGCGCCATCAAGTGGGGACCGCGCTTTAATGCATGAGCCTTTTGGGGAAGCGCTTCATGTTTAAATTGGACCTCCCCGCTTTCAGTCAGTGCTTCAGCCCTCAGCCACAGCTGCTGCTCTCCCTGTTTCCGTGTCTGTCTCCAAAGATTTCCGAAGCCCTTTGTCTGAGGACTCTTCTTCGCTGCTGACAGACAGGGAAGTACCCAGCATGCATCATAACAGTACTGTCAGCACAGAGATGGGCTCTTCCCAAGGTAACAGGCATCACTTTGTGGAACACAGCCCCCCCCATGGCCTGGCCTGTAGTGCTGCCCTCAGCCTTTTGTACAATGGCTCCTGCGCTCTCCTCACTTAACCACACCCTCAGGAGGAAGATTACCCATTAGCCATTCTAGAACGGAGCAAGGGGTGGGATGGACCCAGAGCTGGAGGTATCTGTGTCCTTGATTCCTAGCTCCGTCACTTAGAGCTGCGTGGATTTAAGGTGTTTGTCCCCCAGTTTCCTCACCTGACCAGTCAGGATGAATAAGTCAGGTGTGTGTTCCTAGTGTCCTAATCCCAGCCCTCAGGCAAAGGCAGGCGGATCTCTGTGAGTTCTAGGCCACTCAGGACTATGTAATCAGATTCTGTCTCCAAAAGAAAAAAAGATATGTAAATAACACCCTGGATGCAACCATCTCCCATAGGTCTTTTACTTTTTCCCTGAGGAGCCCCAGACCTTTATGTTTAATGGACTCTAAGACATTCCTCTATGAATGTCCTGAAGCAATCCCACACTTAATCAGTCCCTTCAGTCTCTCCCACACATCTTGCTTCAGGAGTCCCTGAGCCTTAGGCAACCACTTCCTTGAGGAAGCCCTGGAGGCTCCTGGTACCTCCTGTTCATGTCCTGGTCACGGGCCCTCGGCTCCGAGCTGGCCTTCCCATGAAAGAACAACCCAATGGTCACAGGCTGCCCCTCCTCCATGGCTTTCTCTCGCTTGGCCTGGCTTCCTGGCCTTGGAAGGACCCCAGCTTTGTGCCCTGCCCTTGCATCCTGCAGCAGGGCGCCCCTTTCCTCAGACCTTACTCTGTGGAGCCGCTACCACCCATTCTTCAGCTTTTAAATTAGGGTCTCACTCTAGGAAAGCCCTTGACGTTGTGTGAGGGTAGAGATGGGGGAGGGGTAGAGGATTCCCACCCCTGTTCCTTCCTGTCCTGTGGACCCTCCTACTGGACTTTGGGAAGAGGGTTAGGGTTAGTCAGTCCTTCTCGTGTGACACCAGTGCTAAGTGACGGGTACACAGCAGTGTTCATGACATTATCTTTATGTATTTTGAGACAAGATTTCACTAGGTAGCTCAGGCTAGCCTCTACCTCCTGAACCTCTCTCTCTCCCAGGAGCTGGGATTACAATCACAAGCACAGACCCCCCTGGCCTGGCTAGTTCCTGCCCTTTCAGCATCTGCAAGCAGGCCTTCCCTGGAAACTCTAGTCTAGCTGGGTTCTCTGTACCCCTCCCTCATTCTGGTCAGCTGCCCAAGGGCTAGCCCGTGGCTTGCCGAGAGACCTCTCAGCACTCCAGTCCTCCTTTTTTTCTCTCGAGTGGAGGAAGACTTGACTTGTGTGTCTTCTCGATGCTGGTAGTTTGTTGTTATTCTTGTTGTTTTAGTTGAGATAGGATTTCAAGTAGCCCAGGTTAGCTTGAACTCACTGTGGAGCTGGGGATGATTATAGGTGTGTACTGTCAAACCAGGTTTCTGTGGTGATTGGGGATCAAATGCGGAGCTTCCTGTATGTCCCCAGCCCTTGCTACTAGTTTTCATTACTTTTTAAATTTCTGATGTTGGGCTGGAACCTACACTGAGCTACAGTTTCAGCCCCCCTCCTTTTTTTTTTCTTCAAACAGGGTCTCACTGTGTAGCCCTGCTTACCCAAAACTCACAGTATAGTCCAGTCTGCTTTAAACTCAGAGATCCACCTGCCTCTGATTCTGGAGTTCTGGAATTAAAGACATAAAGGCATATGCCACTGCTCCTGGCAGCTCTTATTAATATCAAGAATAAATTATGGAAGCATGGTGTATTTACTTATCACATCACAGCAGAGTACCCACTCTGAACTCTTTAGTGTTCTGGAAATCCACCCTGGGGCCCTGTGTATGCTAGGCAGGCTCCACCTGAGCCATACGCCCCATACCAGTGAGCCCCAAGGGAGCCCACCCTGGAAGGGGAAACCCCTCTAGGACAGACTGCGAGAACAGAGCGGCTACTGAGAGTGTAGCTGAGGGCCCAGGGAGAGACAGGCAGGAGCACTACAGAGTGGGACACAGGACAGGAGGCTCTGCGTGGACACGAGGAAGACAAGAACCTCCCTGGCAGGTGAGAGATTTGGGGACAGTAGGCTTGGGGCCAGGGCCGAGCAGTTGAAGCCCATAAGGGAGTTTGGTTTTCAGAAAGTTCTGGGTTTAATTCAAAACTCTGTAGAAATCTCTCTCACACATACCCTACCTCCCCACCCCGTGCCTAACCACTCCCTGTGACCTTCCTGGAGTACAGGGTTTCTCTGAGTAGCCCTGGCTGTCTTGGAACTCACTCTGTAGACCAGGCTGGCCTCAAGCTCAGAGATCTACCTGCCTCTGCCTTTCTCCTGAGTGTTGGGATTAAAGGCGTGTACCACCACTGCCTGGCTTGGAGTGTGTTCTTCTGGTCCCTTTTAGTTTCTGACATGCTTGTGTACTTGGACACAGAGGATTTGTGGAACAATAATTAATTTCTATGTTTCTAAAAGAATGAAGGAGACATGATAGTCTCTTGTCCAGGGAATAGACTGCATCAGCTTGAGACTGCACACCACGAGAGACTTCACATTTGCCTTAGTGCTCTGTCATCAAGGCTACAAACTTTGGCTGATGTCACAGGTTAAATTCTGTTCTTGGAGTGACCTCTAGCCATGCTAGGAGGGCTGCTGTGAAGTACTGTCATCTGAGGTCATAGGTTAGAGTGGGGTTAATCTTTAGTGCAGACAGATACACCAAAGGGTCATATTCTTTTGTTTTGTTTACTTTAGCTGTTTTTTTTTTTAGATTATAAAAACTTCCTTTAATCAAGGCTTGTAACAATGAAGAGAATTGTCAGATAAAATGGAAACGTTTCCAATACATTGAAACATAACCTATAAGTTACCATAAATATAATACTCAGCCGTTTATGAGTAAAGTCATAACAGCAAAGTCACACCATCCCTGCAACAGCCATGATCCGATTTTCACATGCTTTCAAGGGATGGCAAATATGGCCTGCTGGATACAGCACACACTAGGGCTCTGAGGTCACACTATCTGTCAGGGTTGTGACATTGGTGGCTCAACTCAAGAACCAAAGCAGATACCAGCACATCCAAACAGTGTATTGAACAAACATCCTTTACATATCAAAGTGAGAAATAAGAAAGCAACATCATCACGCTGTCAGAAAGATGGTAGGAAGTAAGGACAGCTGTGTAAAGCTTGAGGCAGAAAGGTGGTTCATGGCTTCATTTCTTTGGCTTCTTGAGTAGTGGCCGCCGGAACAGTAAGATGTGAGGTTCTGGTTCATGGATCATATAATGGACCCATCCCTGACGCTGCTGAATGCCAAGGTTTCTCCATTTAGACTCACACATCAAATGGGTTTTAGGGACCAGTTTGGCTATGTCCTTGGGCATCATGGCATGCCGGTACTGGAACTCCTCGACGTATTTGTCCGAGTAGTAGATTTGTTTGTGCAGCATGACTGCGCTGCCTGAGGGCGCTCAGCCTCGTGCTGCTGGCCTCCAGACAACTCCCAGCATCTCCTAGTTTTTGTTTGTTTTGTTTTCCTCACTTATTTATAATGTATACAGTGTTCTGCCTGCATGTGTGCCTTCAGGCCAGAAGAGGGCACCAGATCTCATTGTGAGCCACCATGTGGTTGCTGGGAGTTGAACTCAGAACCTCTGGAAGAGCAGCCAGTGCTCTTAACCACTAAATCACCTCTCCAGCCCTTAGTTTTGTTTTAGAGATAGGGTCTCATGTAGTCCAGGCTAACCTCCAACTCACAGGCCAGTCACAGCTAGCTTTGAACTCCTGATCCTTGTGCCTCTGCCTCTTGAGTGTTAGGATGACATGTGTGAGTCACTGTTTTTATTTTAAAATGACAGTCTTTCCCAGGATGGCCTCAAACTCCTGGTTCAAGTGATCCTTCTCTAGCAGCCTCCTGGGTAGATTGGAACTGCTGGCATGTGCCACCATGCCTGGCTCTGGATGCACAGAAAGGTGCTGAAGAGAGGATGTGGTGAGGCCAGCCTGGGATGGGAAAGAATGAGGTGCTGGTGGGACAGGTCTGCGCTGATGTTAAAAATCAAAATGGACTCACTCATGCTGAACTTCGCATTGCTAAGCTGAAACTTCATGTCCAGTTGGCCTGAGAAGAGTGTTACAGAGATAGCGGCCATGTTTTATAAAATGGCCCTGTTTTAATTAGCAAGATAATGAAGTCTTTCTCTTCCCTGTCTGTCTTCTCTGTCTTAGGCCTAACAGGAAGTAACCTGGTGTTAGCCAGTGTTGTTTTTGTTATTCTGTCTCTGTGTCTCAGCCTTACAGGGAAAGTGATTTGGAAATGGCTGTCCTCTTCCATTCTCGGTCTTCCTTTATCCTCTGCCATCCTTTTCCATGTCTTCATTATCCTGTTCCCTCCCCCTCCCCCTCTCCTCCATCCTCCCCCTCCCTCCTGTGCTCCTCCACCCTCCTTTATCTCCCTTTTCCGTGAAAGCTTGTATTTATTCCTGGTCTACCAGTCTCCCTCCTGTCTGGGAGGGTGAAGTGAGAGGGGTGGGTCCGGGAGAGAGAGGGCAGGATGGTGCAGACTGCGGCTGCCTTTTGTAGACATATTCTAGGGTAGTGGCAATGCTGCCATGTCCAGCTCAATGTCCAAGCACAGTTCTGTACAGACCCAGTTCCCTTAGGTTTCTGGTAGAAGTTCTCTCCACCATTCTAATCCGCTGGCCTGTCTGCTGGGCAGCCTGGGTAGCCTGGGAAGCCTGGGCCTGTAAGATCTCCACTTCCTGGTCCAGCTCTCTCTGGTTCACGTAGGCCTGGGCCACACTCACACTGAAGTGACCCAACAACAGTCTGGTCAGGCAGGTTGCTGCAGTGATGGCCTCTCACCTGCTCGTCTGTTGCTCCTTGCATTTCTTCTGCTCAGCCTGCTGTTCTTTGAGCAGGTGGGACAGCGTGGCCGAGTCCAGATAGGAGTGGGCACCCCAGGCCCCTCCGCCCCTCCCCAGGGCTGCAGGAGCTGGATTGCAGTTTGGGCTCACTGCTTGTGTTTTCTTGAACCCCTTTCTAGTTATATTCTCACTCTGCTCAGTTCACTGGAATAATTATCCTATTTTGTGGAATGAAGCCTTGCCAGATTCTAAAACCAAATTTAAAACTAATTAAGATCTTCAGTTTGGGGCTGGAGAGATGGCTCAGAAGTTAAAAGCACTGACTGTTTTCCCAGAGGACCTGAGTTTGATTCCCAGCATCCATATGGCAGCTAACAACTGTCTGTAATTCCAAGATCTGACACCCTTACACAGTTATAAGTGCAGGCAAAACACCAATTCACATTAAATAAAAATAGATATTTAAAAAAGATCTTCAAGCTAAGTTTTAATTGTTCCCTTTGATGGTGAGGGTTTTTATTATTTGTTTATGTGTATATGTATATATATATATATATATATATATATATATATATATATATATGTGCGGGTGCACGTGGAGGCCAGTGGAGGCCAGAAGGGAGTGGGTGCTGGGCATCTGCTTTTAGCACTCTTTACTTATTCCTTTGAGAAACTGTCTTTTCCTAACCTGGGGCCTACTTTTCTTGGCTAAGTGTTCTCTGTGTGTACAGACTCTCCCTCTCTCTCTTTCTCTCTCTCTCCCTCTCTCTCTCTCTTTCTCTCTGTGGTGTGCGCACGAGTGCACGCTCATTCCATGACTTCTATGCCCCTTCTGCTGCATCTTCAAAGTCTGCAGCATAGACCCACATGGACATATTTCCTCCTCTTGCTGGGGAAAGCTCAGAGTCTTGCACACACTGAATACCTGAACTACACCCCAACCCCCTGACTTTTTCACTTCATACATCATAGACTTTTATCATACCTACCCATTAACATTGTTAGGTTTCTCTTAATGGGTTCTAAAATAAGAAACATTTTTGGGGGCTGGAGAGATGGCTCAGCGGTTAAGAGCACCCTCTGCTCTTCCAGAGGACCCGGGTTCGATTCCCAGCACCCACATGGCAGCTAACAACTGTCTGTAGTTCCAGTTCCAGGCAAACACCAAGGCAAATAAATAAATAAAGTTTTAAAAAAAAAAAAAAAAAAAAAAAAAAAAAAAAAAAAAAAAAAAAAAAAAAAAAAAAAAAAAAAAAAAAAAAAAGAAACATTTTAATTGATGTTCTTGCTACATTATCTTGAGGTTAATTCTAGAAGGGAAACTGTTGGACCAAAGAGGCATCTTTGTAGGCTGTCAACTCTTGAAAGGTCTTTATGATGCCCACCTCAGGCTCAGGGCACAGATGGGCCTGTGCAGTGCTACAGCCTTGCCAGCCTAGAACCCCGAATTTCTGGAGCTAGGACCCTGGTGTTTTCTTTTTTAACTGTAATTAAACTGTAACTGTCTGATTTCTACTTACTGACTGTTTTTACTGCTTCTCCACAGTGACCTTCCAGATGCAAAGTCGAGAGCCCTGGACAACATTGGCAGAGTCTTTGCCAGAGTTGGGAAATTCCAGCAAGCCATAGACACGTGAGTAGAATGGTCTGCCCCTTCCTACTTGGGACTGGGACTTCCCTGACTCACACTGAGATTCCAGTTTGGGGACATAAAGCCAGGCAAAGCGGCATTAGCGAACTGGGTATGGTGGTTGATGGCCTTAATCCTAGTTCCTTAGGAGGCTAAGGTAGGAGCATTGCCAGGAGTCCTGGGCCAGATAGAACTACATAGCAAAATGCTATCTCAAGGCTGGGTGATGATGGAGCATGCCTTCAATCCCAGCACTCAGGAGGTGGAAGCAGGTGGATCTCTGAGTTTGAGGCTAGCCCGGTCTACAGAGAGAGTTCCAGAACAACTGGGCTACGCAGAGAAACCCTGTCTCCAAAAACGAAAACAAAAACAAACAAACAAACAAAAAAACTAAAAAAAAAAAAAGAAGAAGAAGAAGAAGAAGAATTACTTGGTCCTGCCCCTGAAAAATTCTATATATATATTTTTTTTTTTGGTTTTTTTGAGTCAGGGTTTCTCTGTGTATTCTTGGCGGTCCACTTGCTCTGTAGACGAGGCTGGTCTCAAAGACACTGAGATCTACCTGCCTCTGCTCCTGAGTGCTGGGATGGAAGACATCTACTACTATTCTTTTTTTTTTTTTTTTAAGATTTTATTTATTATGTATACAACATTCTGCCTCCACTATGCCTGTGTGCCAGAAGTGGGCACCGGATGTCATCATAGGTGTCAGCCACCATGTAGTTGCTGGAAATTGAGCTCAGGACCTCTGGGAGAGCAGCTAATGCTCTAACATCTGAGCCATCTCACCAGCTCCAAATATGTAGCCCAGGCTGGCCTCGAACTTGTGATCCTCCTGCCTCTGCCTCCCTCCTTCAGCAAATCCTACCGGCGCACCACCACAGCCGCCGGGAATCTACCGCTATTATAAGGTGAAGGTCAGGACTCAAGAGCTCACTTTTTAAAAGTACTTATTATTATTATTGTGTGTGTTTGTGTGCTGTATGCATGATGTGGTGCTGGGCGGAGGGCATTATGTGTTCTACTAAGTATATGTGGTGGCCAGAGACAACTTTGTGGAGTCAAATCTCTCCTTCCTGGATGACAATTGGGTCACCAGGCTTTTGTGGCACGCTCCTTTCCCCTGGAGCCGAGTCACCAGCTGGAACCCATTTCTAGATGACTTAGTTTTGCAACTGGTAGACAAAGCAATCTTCAAGACTTCCTCAGAGGCTCTTCCGTGACTCTGTGTGACTGTGGGATCTCTAGGAACAGTATCTCAACTTTCCAGATGGCCTCTCCAGAGGTCTAACCTGGGATTGGTTATCTTCTCAGTGTGTGTGTGTGGGGGGCAGGGGTTACATAGCCCCAGGGAGCCTCAGATGTAGCCCAGACAAGGGCCAGCTCATTGAGTACAGTCACCCTTTCTGGAGAGACAGTGTCCTTCAGGCCTGTGATCCTTGGTCACCAAGCATCCTTCCACATCACATGAATTGGTCTCCTGATGCCTTTCGTGTCTGTATGCTGAAAGAGCAGTATTAGAGCACACCTGCCCTCAGTGTTGTCTTGTAATAATGTGTTCCAAGACAAATACGTGCTTAAAATCCTAACTTGGAAAATAAAAGTAGAGGAAAAAAATAGAACTATCACCCAAAGATTAAGTATTTATTTTATTTCATTTTTTATTTGTTGTGATGGAAGTCTCATGTAGTCCAGGCTAGCCTCAAATTCTCATTGTAGTGAAGGATGACCTTGAACTTTGGATTCTCTTGCTTCTCCTATCAGATGTGTGGCACATGTTCTGTGGTGAGGCTGTAGCAAGGGCTTCAGGTATGCTAGACAAGCATTCTCCCAGCCGAGTACATCTCCAGCACCGTGGCTTTGAGACAGGCTCTCCCTATGCAGCTCATGCTGGTCTTGAACTCACCCTGTAGCTGAGGTGGGATTGTAGGGGTGGGCCCAACTAATACTTCTCTTCACTTCAATCTTTTATTTCTCCTGTGTCGCTTTTTCTCTCGTGGAATTTTAGTTAGCTTTTTTCTCCAGTACTACAGCTTGAACTTAGGTCCTTGTGCATGCTGGGCAAGCGATTTGCCACTCACTCATATCCCCAGCCTTCTTTTTATTTTGAAATATGTCTTCTCTCTGTTGTTCAGTCGGCCCTTGGACTCAGGCGCTTACCTTCTCCACCTCAGAACTCGGAAGGAGTACAGGTCTGCACCGCTGAGCCTACCTCGTGATGCTGAAACATTGTTTTTGTGTTACTTCAGCTGCTTCGATTGTTTTGTTTTAATATTTGTTATGTGTACAGTGTTCTGCCTGCATGTATGCCTACACACCAGAAGGCACTAGATAGCATGACAGGTGGTTGTGAGCCACCATGTGGTTGCTGGGAACTGATCTCAGGACCTCTTGGCCATTTCTCCAGCCCTGGTTGGTTTTTTTTTTTTTGTTTGTTTGTTTTTAAGAATTTTTTTTAACTTTATTTTATTTATTTATTTATTTATTTGTCTTGGTGTTTGCCTGGAACTGGAACTACAGACAGTTGTTAGCTGCTATGTGGGTGCTGGGAATCGAACCCGGGTCCTCTGGAAGAGCAGACGGTGCTCTTAACTGCTGAGTCATCTCTCCAGCCCCCTGTTTTTAAAGATTTATTTATTTATTTATTTATTTATTTATTTATTAAGTATACAGTGTTCTACTGGCATGAATGCCTGCAGGCCAGAAGAGGACACCAGATCTCATTATAGATGGTTGTGAGACACCATGTCCTTGCTGGGAATTAACTCAAGACCTCTAGAAGAGCTCTTGATCTCTGAGCCATCTCTTCAGGCCCCCTTGTTGTTTTCTTATTGTTTGTTTTTTCTGGAATTAGTCTAGGGTCTCATGTATACTAGGCAATTACTCTGCCACTAAACCCAGCCCTCGGGTGCTCTTTTCACACATCATTTTTTTTTTCTTTTTCTTTTTTTTTTTTAAACTTTATTTATTTATTTATTTGCCTTGGTGTTTGCCTGGAACTGGAACTACAGACAGTTGTTAGCTTCCACGTGGGTGCTGGGAATCGAACCCAGATCCTCTGGAAGAGCATTCGGTGCTCTTAACCGCTGAGCCATCTCTCCAGCCCCCACACATCATTTTTCAATGGGCTACCAAATTTGATTCCATAGATGGTACCAGCATAGCTTTGGCAGTTTAGAAATAGGTTGGTTCACACTAATTCCACTCTGGAACAGGAAGAATGGGTTTTGTTCTGCGCCCACAGGAAGCCTAGGTTTGCTGGGGCTCAGTGCAGAGCTGGGAAGAACTAACCCTCTCCCTCTTTCCCCAGGTGGGAGGAGAAGATTCCTCTAGCTAAAACCACCCTAGAGAAGACCTGGCTGTTCCATGAGATTGGACGATGTTACTTGGAGTTGGACCAGGCCTGGCAGGCCCAGAGTTACGGTGAAAAGTCTCAGCAGTATGCCGAGGAGGAAGGGGACCTGGAGTGGCAGCTGAACGCCAGTGTTCTGGTAGCACAGGCCCAAGGTACGGGCCCAGTGGCCTCCATCCTACCCATCTCTCCCAGCGTCAAGCCTCGCTCCTGCCATGGATGAGATCCGAGCCTACTCCCTCCATTCTTACCTTAAGTTTGAGAATGAGGACAAGCCACCCCATTTTTTGTTTGTCTGCTTCTCTCTTTGCTTGTTTTAATTAATTACTTTTCTTTTTTCAGGACAGGGTTTCTCTGTGTAGCCCTGGTTGCCCTGGAACTCACTCTGTATGCCGGCTGGCTTTTTGTTTTAGTTTTCAAATACTATTTTTATTAGTTCTTTGAAGATTTCACACATTATTTTTAACCTCCCTGCCTTCAGTTCCTCCCAGACCCAAAGCCACATTCCAACCCTTCTTACTTTGTTCCTACCCCATTCAATCCAGTTTGGATTCCCCGGCTACTCTGCAGTGTGGAGCCTGCCCTAGAGAGTGTCCATCCTACAGTAGTCACACCTTAGAAGAGAACGGACTTTCCTTTTCCCAGCAGCCATTGCATGCCAGGGCTCCTCAGCCAGGGCTGGGACTTTGTGCCTCCACAGGCTCTCCCTCTGTGCTGGGGTTTTGCGCGCCTTGAACTTGTCCAAATCTTGTGGTGCTATCCTAGCTTCTGTGGGTTTCTATGTACAGCTGTTAGTGTCTGCATTTCCTTACCAGTCACCTGATACGGCTTCGGGGAATAAAGTCAGGTTAAATTATTTCAAATGAGGCCATGACCACTTTATTGAGAGCAATCAGACTTTCTGTGCCTTTATCAGAAACAGACTGTAATGCCAGTTGCCAGGATCAATACAGTTGTAGTCCCAGGAAGGGTGAAGTCCGAAAGCTGAGCAGGGTATACAGGATTAACGTCTGAGAGCAGTTGTCCTGTGAGGCCCTCATGCTTCCTTGACTTCTAAGGGAACGTGCAGAGAAACATAAAGTGTTGGGAAAGCGTCCCTGCCTGGGGGAGAAGGTCGGTCTCTCAGGACCCGGAAGGTACATTGTGTCCCAGGAGCCATGGACTCTAACCTGAAAAACCTATGACACATTCCTCTCCAGACAGCTAGGCCAAGCCATCTCCATGGTTCCCTGCATACAACTACCCTGTTATATACATGTATAGAAAATGCTGTTTTCTTGACATCATCCATCTGGTTCTTACAGTCTCTCTTCTCCCTCTTCTGTGAATACCCTTGAGCCCTGGGATGACGTAGACATCCCATTTCAGCTGAGCACAGGTTATTTGTGCGCTGTTACTCTGTTACTCTGTGCATTCTGCCATCCTCTTCCTGTTGACCAGCTGAGGGCCTCTGTGTTAACTGCAACAAGAGGAAACTCTTCTGATGATCTGGGAGTCAGGGGAACGCTCTGCCCACTTAGGGTCTCTCCTAGGACGCTCTCGTCTTTGTTTGACTCCATCTGGTAGATTGGACCTTAAATGCCCACCCCCTCAAAAAAATGGTTGGTCACTCCCATAAATTTCCGGTCACTCCCATAAATTTCCTGCCACTCTGGCAGCAGTGGATATATCCTGCTAGGTCAGTCATTATTGCTGTTTTGAGGGTTTACGGCTGGGTAAGAATGATGACTTTTTTCCTCTGGTAGTGTCTGTCTCTCCTGAGCCATCTCTCCAGGCCCCCAAATGGAGCTCTTTTTAAGGGCACAGTTTCAGCCTGAGCACTTGCTGGCTTGGGGGGAGGAAGGGGGGGCAATGATGGGGACTTGTTCTCCAGCCTGTCAAAGGAGGGAAATGGAGGTTCCATCAGCTGTTCCAGGCACACACCCAGCTCTTCATGTCACCTTTGTTCCCAATGGTTTATTGTTATTATTATTATTATTATTATTATTATTATTATGTGTTGTTGTTGTGTGCATGTGCACTTAAGCACAAATATGCCAAGGCCAGAGGAAGATATATGCTATCTCTCAGTGAACCCGAATCTCGATTTCAGTTAGGTTGACTGGTCACTGAGCTCCTGGGCTCTGCCTGTATCTGCCTCCCAGATATAGGCTATAAGCATCTGAATACCTTTTCCATGGTACTGAGGATTTGAACTCAGGGCCTCATGATTGCATTGCAAGTGCTTTATCCACTGAGCCATCTCTCAAACATGTGACAGGGTCTTTGGTGTCCCCGGCTGGTGTTGAACTTGACATAGTTTCCCTTGCCTCAGCCTCCCCAAGTGCAGGGATTACAGGTGTGAGCTACCACACCCAGTTTATGCAGTGTCAGGCGCCAGATCCAGGGCTTCCTGCATGATAGATGAGTGCGATACCAGCTGAGCCACGTCCCCAGCCCTGTGTAGTGTTTTCAGGAGCTTAAAAACTATCTAAAGGGGCTGGAGAGATGGCTCAGGGGTTAAGAGCACTGACTGTTCTTCTGGAGGACCTGAGTTCAATTCCCAGCATCCACATGGTGGCTCACAACCATCTATGATGACATCTGGTGCCCTTTTCTGTATACTGTATACATAATAAATAAATCTTTAAAACAAAACAAAACTATCTAAAAATTACGGATTGCCTCTTTGGGAACCATTTCCAGATGGGGTTATATTCCCCACCCTGAAGGTACATGTCTGTGCGGGGCCTGGGGTCTACAGTGTTGGCCTGTGTCCAGGAATAGGCTTCAGAGATGGGGCAGAGCAGCTCAGTGGTCACTTGGGGCGATTACAGCTCATGCAGACTTCTAACAGGTCCGGGGAGTGGTCAGGCGGAGCAGGGGCCAGGGGTCAAGCTACACAGAGTTTCTTCTTTTATTCTCGGCCCTCCTCCCTGCTTTTCAGTGAAGCTGAGAGACTTCGAGTCAGCAGTGAACAACTTTGAGAAGGCCCTGGAAAGAGCCAAGCTGGTCCACAACAATGAGGCACAGCAGGCCATCATCAGTGTGAGCCTTTGTCAGGAGCTGGGCTTGGGGGGGGAGTGTGTATGAGGGGGGTGCGGTGGGGGTGGGGCTTCAGCTCCCCTCAGCCTTTCCCACCTGTCCCGGGGCACATGCTGACAGGGCACAGTGGGTGAGTTTGCCACTGCTGTCCATCTGTGGAGCATCTGATCCGACCCAAATGGTTTTATTTCAAACAAACAAAACTTACCAAATGTATTCATCTCTGCCATGTACTATGCACCTTGACACTTAACTATTACCTTCTTTTTTTTTTTTTTTTTTTTTTTTTTTTTTTAAAAACTTTATTTATTATTTATTTATTTGCCTTGGTGTTTGCCTGGAACTGGAACTACAGACAGTTGTTAGCTGCCATGTGGGTGCTGGGAATCGAACCCGGGTCCTCTGGAAGAGCAGATGGTGCTCTTAACTGCTGAGCCATCTCTCCAGCCCCTAACTATTACCTTCTAATGTATTATTAATTAATTAATATGAGGTCTTCTCACATTGCCCAGACTGACCTCAACCTGGTAGACTCAAATGATCCTCCTGCCTCAGGGCCCCCAGTAACTGGGACTGTAATACTGTAGACGTTTGCCTTTGCACTTTACACATGGCTTCCGTTTTTCTTTGTTTAATGCCGAATTGACATTTCTTCCTCCTTTTCACGTTTGTGTGTGTGCGTGTGTATGTATGTGTGTGTGTGTGTGTGCACGCTTGTGTATGTGTGTCTGTACACGTGGAGGCCCACGGTTGACATTGGGAATCATCCTTGATTGCTTTACCTTAATCATCTAGGCATGGTCTCTCTAGCAAACCCAGAGTCTCTGTTCCTGGCAGATCCTACTAAGGCTGGCCATCTTACTAGGATCCTGCCTTGGCTTGTGGAGTGTAGGCTGGAATTACAGGAGGGTGCCACACCCGCTTGGAATGCTGGATTCTGGAATCCAGACTAGTTCTCAGGATTGTGCAGCACCGTGTGCAGTCCTCGGCACCGTCTCCCCAGGCTTTGACTGAGACTCTCTGAACTCATTTTCAGAATTTCAGCTGGAAACTACTGCCTCCTCCAGGGACAGCGGGAAGCATCTGAGACCTTTTCTCCTGTATGAACCCTGGTCTGGGAGAAGGCTCTGTGGGGTCATGGAGGCCGTTGGTGACCTCCCTGTGGGGCTCTCCAGCCTTCTGCTACCCAGTTCTTATTCCACCTGTAGCCAGAGCTAGCCTTTGCCTTTTCCGGAGCACACTGTCCTATGCTTTTATCTCTGTCTAGAATTTTCTAAGTTCTCCTTGGTTTGCCTCTTCCAGGAGGCTCTCGGCCAACCCTTAGGTTTTGGCTTGGCAGTGGTGCTGCACACCTTTAGTCCCAGCACGCAGGAGGCAGAGGCAGGAGGATCTCTGTGAGTTTGAGGCCAGCCTGGTCTATAGAGTGACTTCCAGGACAGCTAAGGCTACACAGAGAAACTCTGTCTTGAAAAACAAAACAAAAGGCCCTTCTCTGACCCCTCCGTCCAGATAGCCTGGCCCTTCTCAGGAGGCAGCTGAGAGCCCCCTTAGGTCAAAGGGAATTAAAAGTAGTAAGGTGTTAAGTTCAGTTTCTTAGCCATTGGCCATGTTTTGAGGGCACAGTAGCCACATGTGGCTGGTTGGACCACTTTGTACAGATCTAGAATATTCCCATTGTTGCAGACATTTCTGTTGGGTAGTGCTAACCTAGACCTGAGTTTCGAGGGGGCAGAGTCCAGAAGTGGAGTGAGGTAAAGCCAGGAGGTACTTTAGGCTTGCAGAGCCCCCCCCCCCAGTTTCCCCTCAGAGATACTGCTCCAGGTGAATGGAGGACCGGGATCAAGTCAAATGCTGCCCACCTCAAGAATCCCACCTCCAATGCCCACCCGATTTCTTAGGCACTTCCCATTGTGAAATCCTGAGGGCACACAGGTACAGGCCTACCCCCAATAATCATCTGCTGGAGTGGATCTCAGTGGGGGCTCCCCTCCTCTGAAGCAGGGCCCTGGCTGGGAAGCTGGAGCACACAACTCAGCAACACAGCATTGGCATAGCCTAAGGGGCCAGACTGGAGGAGACACAGGGCACCCTTGACGGTGACACCCTGAGGATTCACCCAATGGGAGATAAACTTCATGCTGAGCATTGGTGTGTGGGGTGTTACCCCGGAAGGACAAGGGCTTCCAGAGAAGAGGCTTTCTGGAGGAAAGTTTGTGGTGTGTTTGGGAAGATGATAGTGAGGTCATTTCGTTCCTATTGCGGTGGGAAAACCCCTCCCGGAGACCCCAGTGAGTGTGCCTGCTTCCGTATTTCGTAGGGCAGTTTAGGCCTGCCCTATTGCTGCCAGTTCTTGTTGAGGACAGTCCGTGTGATACGCATCTCACCCCTGCCTCTGTCCCGCTGGAGGAGAATGTCCACCTTTACTCCAGCTCTGCTGTGCGCTTCATGATTCTCACTCAGGGCCTCTCAGACACGATCCTTCCCCATGTGACCACCCTACAGAAAGCACAAGTATTGGCTCAGTCCATGTGTGGCTGGCTGTGGTCCCGGCCCAGGAGAGCTTTGTGTCTGTGGGAAAATGATACAAAAGCATAAACCCTGGAAGAGGGGGATTCAGAGTGAGAACCCTGGTCTCTTGGGAATCCCAAAGGCAGGGTTGAAGTCACCCTGAAGGCTAGGCAGTGTTTTGTTAACTGATCCTCTGGCCTTCGCCTTCCTGCCATCTCCAGACACAAGAGCTAACGGGGGCTACAGAACCTTGCTGCAAAAGAATAGCCATGCCCGCCGGGCATCCAGTACACACATCCTAAAGCTGCAGGAACTGTGCCCAGGAACAGCCTCTGAGACAACTATGACAGATAGAACCTCCTCCTCAAGTCCCCACAGAAAGCAGGGTCTGAGGGATACTTGTCATCCCAGCTGAAGCAGAAGATTGTGAATTGCAGGATGACTATGCTTTTGAGACCAGCTTGAACTACAAATGAGACCCTATTTCAAAACAAACCAACCATCTGGGTGTGGTGGTTCTTGCTTGTAATTCCAGCACTTGGAAAGTAGAGGCACAGGAATCAGGAATTTGAAGGGAACAGAGAGTTAGACCCTGTCTCAAAATATATGTGTGTGTATTTTGTTGTTTTTGATTATATATAAAATATATTTTTCTATTTTATATATAATAAAAATTATGTTATTTATTATATAAAATAAAGAGCAACGAAAGGTTCACTGGCTTCTCTACTCTGCATAGGCCTTGGATGACGCCAATAAGGGCATCATTGAAGAACTTAAGAAAACTAACTACAGGGAGATACTCAAGGAAAAGACAGAGAAACGTGAGTCACTAGCCCCAGTTCCGCCCTTCCCTTCTCTAATGGTAGCCTGCCACCCTTAGTCAGTCAGTCCCAACGCCAGGCTGGCACTGCCCTCGAGGACACTCAGTGGCCAGCAGCAGCTGCTTCCTTTCCTGAGCCAGGACAGGGTGAGGATTTAGTTCACCTTGGCCTGCCTTTGCCCCAGTCCAGCTGTCCTTTAAGCCATTCAGCTCTGTCTTCAGGTTATTTCCCAAGCACTTGCCAGGCAGGTGTTTGGTTCTCAGAAGAGAGGCTCTGCTCTGCAGGAACCCACAGCCCAGCAGGGAGGTAGCAGAGCCAGCACTGGGTTCTACATCAAAGAGGACTCAGCAGAATGGGCACACAGGCTAGGGCGAACTCTGGGGAGTCAGGGGGCGCCCCGAGGAGGAAACGGTCTGCCTCTAGTTCCCAAAGAAGCCCAGCAGTTTTCCAGGTGAGAGGTGGAGGGAGGAGGAGCATTTCCAGCAGGACCACATCCAGGGCCACTGCTACGGGCCAGCTACAGGGTGACACACACACTTGTCCCTCCCATCCTGTCCTTGTAGTAAGTGGGAAGCTGAGTAAGGCTGGTGACTGCCAGGTCACAGGCTAGGGAATGGGCTGCCCAGCTGCCAGCCAGACTGTCTGGTGTTGCTTAGCAGCTTCACTCTAGACATCCAGGGAGCAAAAAGGACTTTGACCTTTCAGGCTCTGCTCGGCCACAGAGAAGGGCTGAGGGAGACAGAGTCTGGGCAAACCCCCCAAGAACTGCTTTGAGAAGAGCAGCAGCTGGTCTCTGTTTGTGCCCTGCTGCCAGACATTCTAGGGGTGTGCTAGGCACTATTGCCCTCCTATCTGGGACACTGTCAAAGTCCTCGGCTTTACTAAGGAGGACACTAAGGCAGAGGATTTAGAAATCCACAGTGGTTTCTAGTCTAGCCATCTAGCTTTAGATCCGGGCCCTCAAACCATGATTCCATACTGGTTTTGGTGACAGCCTTGGTCTAGGTCCCTCTGTACGACCCTAACCTCAGTCATGATGTGGTGGGTGGAGTCCAGGAGCACAGAGGCCAGTGTGGATTCCTAGCTAAAGCCCTCCAAGATTCAAGGTCAATTCCTCTCTAGTCCTCATGGCTGCTGCCACAACAGAGCAGCCAGATGACGGTCCCTTTGTTGCATGAGGATGTGGGTAATGTGTACAGTGTGTTATATGTGTTGATACACATGTGTATACATGTATGTGGAAAACAGAGGCTGACTCTGGTTCAGGCCTGTCTGGCTAGTCATATTTGCACTCCAGGGATCACCTGAGAGCTGGGGTCACAGGCAGGCCTCCGTAACTGCTCAGCTTGCTTGCTTTCTTCTTGCCTGTCTTTCTTTTCCTTCCCTCCTCCCTTCCTCCCTCCCTCCTTCCCTTCCTTCCATCCATCCATCCTTCCTTCCTTCCTTCCTTCCTTCCTTCCTTCCTTCCTTCCTTCCAGGCTGGCCTCATATTTACCCTGTAGCTGAAATTAGTCATCAACTCTTTACCCTTCAGCTTCTGGCTCCCAGATCCTGGGTCTATAGGTATGTGCCTTTACTCGTGGATCAGGACTCAGGCCTATCCACTGACCCATCTCCCCACTCCCCCAACAGCCCTTTCTTACCCAGTGCCTGCCACGAAATAGCTGATTCCCTCAAAGAGAAGCCAAGTCACTGGTTGTACATCACATAAAGCAGCTAAAAAGCCACACACGGGGTGACAGATATGAACAAAGACGGCAGAAAAACTGCTGCAGAGGCTCCAAGCCCCCCCCCCCCCAAGCTGGCCATATGCTGGGCAAAGGGGCACTTCCTTCTCTGGGCAGTAGAGGACAGTGTTGTTCATCTTTTTACCCTGAGATGGCAGTGGACCTTTTATTGACTTTTACAGGAAGAGCAGGAAGGAGAGCCAGGAGGTGATAGTGACTTTTTTGTAATATCGGAGGCAAGGAACAAGTCTTAAACAGCAGCTCTCCAGCAGCCCCTCTTACAGATAGGCTGCTCATATGTTTACAGGAAAACTCAGTGCCGCCTGCTCCCCAGGGACAAATACAAGAGTGACAGGCTGGGGACTGGAGAAAAGAACTCATGGTGTCACTTCCCAGCCCCTATGCTATTTTTGTTAAAGGAAGAAAGATGTCTTTTGCATCGCAGTGGGAAAGGTGTGGTTTGGGAGCAGTGGCTACGTAGCAGCAGGAGCCGTGGCAGTGGCTGATCCTGTGTCGTGGACCAAGAAACAAACACGGGTACCATTTTTTTGTGAGAGAGAGCACCTGTGTTTTGGGCTAGACTGCCTTGGGTTCAAATTCTGGCTTTTCTCTTATTTGGAGGGAGATCATGGTATAATATCCTTTGTGTCAGTCTTGGGTTTCTGTGCAATTCCATGATAATCAAGTGGTATAATATAGATGGCATGTGGCTGGATGCCACATCAGGGCTGACCTCGGGCCCTGTCCTTTGGGAAGCTTGTGCTGACACACCATATGATAGCACTGTGACAGCAGCCACTCTCAGGGCTTTGCTCTCATCCGCCCCCAAGCCGGTTCTGTTTTTCAGAGGAGGTCTCTGCATTGATGGAGTTGCCGGGAGCATCATCAGAGAAGGAAACGAGACGTGCCCGAGAGGAGCCGGACAAGGTGATAAAACAGTGGGAAAAGGATCCCCCGACGGAGAGCGAGAGGGATACCACGGATGATGAGGGCTCGAAGCACGGGCTGTTTCGAACCGAGGAACAGGACCGACAAGGCTCTGCAGGACTCGACAGAAAAGTGCTGGGAGACAGTAGGCCAAGTGAGATGACCAGGAGAGAGTCCAGGGAAATTTACAGAAGGCTCTCGGAAGACTCCGACCACACAGTCTCAGACAGTTTAAGCCTAAAGGATCTAAAACCAGAGAAGAAAATGGCAGAAGCAGCCAGCGGGGAGGTTGAGAGGTTGCAGAAAACGGAGGAGGAGGAAATGAAAAGCTGAAATGAATGGGAAAGAAATGAACGCTTGCTCAGTAGCGTTAGTTCAGGAGGACAGTGTTCCCAGGTGAGATGTTTTCCATAGGAAAAACTGGGAGGCTGGCTCCTACAAGGCATCCCGAGTGCACGCTTGCTTTCTCATTAAATATGTCTTTTACAAATCCTGAGTGAGTCATTGTGTCCCCCCACCCCCCAGTAGGGAACCAGTGAAAGTCACAGGAAGGATGGGTGGAGAGGTGGGTGAGCCCCAAAGAGCCACGATGCTCCAGGAAGAGGAAAAGGAAGCCCTGACAACGGAGGGGTTTCTGCTTGCTTCTCTGCTCTTGGCTCCCTTTCTCCAGAACATACTGACTATGTGGAGGGAGCCAGGCTTGGGGGTGCTGTGGGGCTAGACAGAAGTCACAGCAGTGGGCCAGCTCAGCTGGGGTCCTAAGCCTTTCTCAGGGTGGGCTTCGAAGCAGAAAAACAAACAGAACAAAAACCTCAGCCAGAAGCAGAACTACAGACGCCAAAAAGCAAGGTGAGTACATTTAGGGACTTTTCCCGAACTGTGGACTTTGATGAATTAGGTCTTTGTTTTTGCTTTGGCAGGTGCTGCTGCTGCCTAGATAGTTAAGGTCTAGAGTCCTCTGACTTTGCCACATGCATGACTATACCCTCACTCGTTTCCTCCTAACCTGCCTGGAGACACAGGAAAGGCAATTGCTTCCTGTTTTAAGAGTTAATTTTTCTTCTGGAGAAGGAGCACTGATCTTTAATCCCAGGCAGAGACAGGCAGATGTCTGTACCAGGCCAGCCTGCTCTACATAGTGCTTGTTGGGGCTACATACGCAGTGAGTTCCTGTCTCAGAGGGGGGAAAAGTTAATCTTTTAACTTTCAAGTAATTAAAAGGGTGGCCGACTCTTGTGGCATAGAAGAACCCAGGTGTGCCTCTGCACTCAGCCAAGGCTCAGACCGCTGCTTCCCATCACTCTGGTTTCAATTCCCACAGAGGGCATGCGCAGAGGCTCGGGCTGATCCCGCCCCGTCCGCGCGCCCCGCCCCCGGCCTATGAAAGGCACTCTGCGTGGGGTCCTGACACCCCAAGACACCCGTGTCCCCTCGCGCAGGCGGGCGGCCCGGAGACAAAGTGCACGCAAAGGCGGTGACGGCGGTGCGCCCACGCATCATGGTGAGCGCAGTGCACGAGTGGGGGTCGGGGGTGGGGTTGGGGGCAGAGACTAACAGAAGGTGAGAATCTTGGGGGTAATTGGGCAGAAGTGGCTTGCAAATGAGTGCCCCAAGTTCCAGAGTTGAAGTCCAGCTTCTGGGCCCTCCAAGGCAGCTCAAAGACACAAGGAGTGGTGAAGTTTTTGTTTGTTTGGTTTGGGTTTTTTTTTTGGGGGGGGGGAGGGCGGTCTCAAAAGATGAAGTTGATACTCCCGGGCCACATCAGCTGGCAGGTGGGTCTGGGCCCAAGGCAGCACCAGAGCTCAGGGGTGCTTGGGAGCCCGCACTAGCACTAGAAGTGGGTTCCCAATCACTACCCCCTTGCAAAAGTCCATAAAGCAGCTGTATGCTAGCTAAATTATCTGGATGCACACCTAAGGCAGAAGCCAGTGTAGGTGACAGCTGAAACTGCCATTACTTGTTGGTTTTGTTAGAGAGGTACTACAAACACACAGCAAAGCAGGGGGTAGAAATCCCTGAATACAGGTGCCCTGTGCCCCCTAATCCTACAGACGTGGGGTGGGGGGGTAAGAAAGGGGGGACCTGAGAGGACAGAGGAGGAGGTGGTTGTGAATGAGGCCCTTTGTCCAATACTCTCCTGCCCTGCCCCCACCAGCCCTCTGTGGGACCATTGTCCCCCCACACCCAGACAAGAGAGTATTATCTGTTGATGCCATTGTTGGGTGGAGGGAGGCGGTCTTTGGGTCACCCTCCTCTGCCCTCACCCTCCTCTGCACACTCAGAGAGCCAGGGCAGCTGTGGCTTTGCCCATACATAGAGCTTCAGGCCTACAAATAGGGCATCCTTAAGAGGCGCTGAGAATATACAAGTTAGGGCTGTCAGGGAACAAGCAACAGGCGTTTGCTTCGCCTGCACGCACCGCCACCAAAGTGTTTCTCTGGGGGACAGCAGGAGAGTAAGAGGTTAGGTAGTGTCACTGAGGTGAGATAGTGGCACTGTGCTCACCACAGCCTGCTCTTGAAGATACGGAAGAACCGACTGGGAGAAAAAAGCCATCACTCCCTGCTGGGAAAAGCATCCACCACCCAAGGGTGCTTTAAGTTAGTCCTGAGGATTCATGAGCTGGCAGCTGGTCCCCTGCTGGAAGAGCTAGGCTAAAGACTACTAGAGCTTGATGCTTGTGGGCTGATATCTTCTCTTCCCTCCTTACACAGAACACAAGCTTTTCCCGAAAGAGCCACACATTCCTGCCCAAGATCTTCCGAAAAATGTCATCCTCAGGAGCCAAGGACAAGCCAGAGCTGCAGTTCCCCTTCCTCCAGGATGAAGACACGGTGGCCACACTACATGAGTGCAAGACACTGTTCATCCTCCGTGGCCTGCCAGGCAGCGGCAAGTCCACACTGGCTCGGCTCATCGTGGATAAATATCGCAATGGCACCAAAATGGTGTCGGCTGATGCTTACAAGATCAACCCCGGTTCTCGAGCAGAGTTCTCGGAGGAGTACAAGCGGCTGGATGAGGACTTGGCGGCCTACTGCCGCCGGGACATCAGGGTTCTTGTGCTTGACGACACCAACCACGAGCGGGAACGACTGGATGAGCTCTTTGAAATGGCTGATCAGTACCAGTACCAAGTGGTGCTGGTGGAGCCCAAGACGCCATGGCGACTAGACTGTGCCCAGCTCAAGGAGAAGAACCAGTGGCAGCTGTCGGCCGATGACCTGAAGAAACTGAAACCTGGGTTGGAGAAGGACTTCCTGCCACTCTACTTTGGCTGGTTCCTGACCAAAAAGAGTTCTGAGAGCCTCCGCAAAGTTGGCCAGGTCTTTCTGGAAGAGCTGGGGAATCACAAGGCTTTCAAGAAAGAGCTTCGACACTGTAGGTGGTTGTGGGGAGGGCGCAGGGCAGAGAGCCCACCTTGCAAGGCACTGGGGGCTGTTGAGCTAAAGGATGGGGGTAGGGGTGAGTACAGGCAGTGGCTTCCAGGAATAGCCAAAAGCAAGGCTTTGGTGGGAGAAGCAGGTGACACCATGGGAAAGGCATGTCCACTGAACCCTTCTGCTGTCTCCCTCTTCTCCCCCAAATCCTCCCAGCCTGGATGTAGACCGCCATGGGAGTCTTGGAGTGAGAAAAATTGACTCTCTGCATAGGAAATGTCACTGTATGCTTTGCATGTGGGAGACCCTGGCCCAAGGTCATCAAACTCATTTTTAGGAGCAGCAGAAAACATGTTTCCAAGCAAAAGAGGAGATGCCTCGGCTACAAAAAAGTAGTAAGACCAAGCCTGTCGTGACTTCCCTGGGGATAGTTTGTAAGGCCCCAGGCTCCCCATGGCATTACCATGGCATTCCAGGAGCTAGAGACATACCCAGAAAAGAGATGAGTTATACCTGGGAAGGATCCAGCAGGCTTCTCTCTTGGCAAGGGCTGTTGGCTCCAGTAAAGGGTAACTTTGGGGTAGAAGAGGCTCCCAGGAGTCCAAATCCCCACAATGCTCCACAGCTGTCATCCCCTAGCCCTTCAATGCCTCTGAGTCTTTGGGTTTTTTGAGACAGTCTCACTGTGTAGCCTTCCATGGCCTCTGACTTGCAGCAATCCTCCTGCCTCCGCCTAACCTTACCATGCCTGGTCTCCTTTAACTCGATTTTGGTTTTTCTCAACTCTAGCTGGTCTGCTGCAAACTTGAAATAGCCTTGTTTTGTCCTTTGATTGCTCAGGAGCAAACAGGTCTTTTGTTCTCAGGAAGCTTGTTTCTGGGCTCCTCGCTCTGCAAGGAAGTTAAGAGGCAGCCCACTGCTTGTATAGAGTGAAGAGCAACCCCAAGAGTTTCTGGCCAGAGCTGGTGGTGCTGGCTTTGACCACAAACACCAGAATGCTTTTCTACTCAGGGTGTGGCAGGAGGCTTCAGAGAATAGAAGATCAGGGGGAGGGTTAGCCTTTTGGAACAAATGGAGAAAAGTTGGCCTGAATACAGCCACAAAACTTGGAGTCTGGGAGATCAGCTTTGGCATGTTAGCCCTCAGCCACCTTGTCCCGCTGTACCCAGGGACCTCCCGCTCTCCTCCAAGCATGCCTGCTGGGTGAAATGGCTGCTGTAATCTCAGGCCCTGAGGAATTGGGGAATATGGCAACCACATGGCTAGTAAGTGGCAAGATGTGTTTCCTTTTCCCATGTACCACCTTTTCATCCTGCCTCCTTTCTAGAAATGATGCTGGCCTTTGGTTAGAATTGTCTAGCCCTATCACATCTATGCCTTAGAACTCAGACATGTAAAGATCTATACACTGTAAAACCAGCATGGTTAGAGATTAAATCGTTCCCTGCCCAGCATAGAACCCCAGACCCTATGCATAGTAGGCAAACTTCCCCTGACCCTCACCCCCTAGAATTCCTGGTCCCTCCTGCATCTACTTCCCTAATGCTAGGGACTCAACCCAGGCCGGTGTGCATGCTGGGTCAGCATTCCACCACCTGAACTGCATCTCCAGCTAGCAGATGATTGAAGCTCAGTGGACTGCCTGCCTGCAGCCTGAGAAGGACTTAGTTTGTTTTTGTGGTAGGTGTTGGTAGGCCCAGCTCACCGCCATGACTGGATCTTCTCTTCCACAGTTATTTCTGGGGATGAACCCAAGGAGAAGCTGGAACTGCTCAGCTACTTTGGGAAGAGACCCCCAGGCGTTCTGCACTGTACAACCAAATTCTGTGACTACGGGAAGGCCACCGGGGCAGAAGAGTATGCCCAGCAGGATGTGAGTTCTCCCCAGGGACACCCTGGTGGAGGAGAGGGGGGCAAGTGGGTTAAATAAAGTACCTTCTGGGGCTGTAGCTTGGGGCAGAGACATCACAGAGGGGCTGGAGAAGTGTGGCCTCCTGCCTCTCGCTTAGTCTCTGCTCTTGTTCCCCTCTTAGGGCCTTAATAGTCCATCTGTCCCCAGCCTCTTGATCCCATGTTAACACTCAGAGTTCCAAATGATAAGAGTCCTGTGTTCCAGAGAGCCTGCTGCATGGGGTGGGGGTGGAATGATATATGATGATACGGAGGACTGGATAGCGAAACCCTCATTCCTGAACCAATAGCACAGAGCACACAGCCAGATGCAGCCATCCTTGACTTCAGGCATGTTGCCCAGTTCCTAGCTTCCTTTACCATTGCCTTCCCGCTATCATTTACTCCTTCTTTACTGGCCAACCCTCAGGGAAGCAGCAGCTCTCTCTGAGACTAGTGTAAAGGCATACACCCCTGTTCCCTGTCCAGTTAGCGATGCTAGCAGGGCACCTGTCACAAGCCATCAGGTGTGGCCTGAGGTATAAGATGTAAACCAGCCGGGAAGTAACCCAGCCCCTGATCCAGGCTCTTCACTAGCACTCTGTTGATCCCGTTTCCTAGGCAGCCTCTAGTGTTACCCCTCCCACAAGTGAATAAATAACCAAGGCAGAGAGGCTAGCAGCAAACTTCCTTAGAGCCTTGAGCCTAGGAAACAGGGTGTGTCTAGTGCCCGAGAGCCTTTTCCCAACATTAGCTTGAGTGGCTTGTATCTTGTGTCTGTCTGATTGGCTTTTGAAAAAGACCCCTGCACGGCTGCACTCACTTTCTCCTCTGGGAGTGGCCACCCTTGCCAGATGTTTCTCTAATTTAGGTCCCCCGTCTCTCCTCAGGTGGTGAAGAGATCTTACAGCAAGGCCTTCAAATTGTCCATCACTGCCCTCTTTGTGACACCCAAGACAGCTGGGGCCAGGGTGGTGTTGAATGAGCAGCAGCTGCTGCTGTGGCCAAGTGACGTGGACAAGCCATCTTCCTCGGAGAGCCTGCCCCCAGGGAGCAGAGCTCACATCACCCTTGGCTGTGCAGCTGATGTACAGCCTGTGCAGACAGGCCTTGACCTTTTAGAGATTTTGCAGCAGGAGAAGGGGGGCAGCCAAGGCGAGGAGGTGGGTGAGCTCCCCAGGGGCAAGCTCTATTCCTTGGGCAAAGGGCGCTGGATGCTGAGCTTGACTAAGAAGATGGAGGTCAAGGCCATCTTCACAGGGTACTACGGGAAGGGTAAACCTGTGCCCATACATGGCAGCCGGAAGGGCGGTGCCATGCAGATCTGCACCATCATCTGAGGGTTCATACCACTCTTACCCTTTCTGCTCTTTAGAAGGGAGAGGGGTGGGCAGGGCAACGTGCCTTCCACTTGATTTTTAAGATTTTTTTTTTTTTTTTTTTTTTTTTTTTTTACCCAAAGCTAACTTAACCTGTAACTTTTTAAGTCTGTAAAATAACTGCCAGGTCCTTCCTTTCCTGCCCACCCTCTTCCCCTTAACACTGGAGCTCTCAACACAGGCGATGGGTAAAGGAAGACGCCGTTCAGGAACCCGGACCAGTGGTGATAATAAAAGGCTCCCATGTCCAGGAGCTGTTAGCCCTCCCTTGGCCCCTGAATGATGCCCAACCAGAGCTGGGCATACCTCAGAGCTGGATATATCATCAGAGCTGAATATATCATGCCAAAGACCATGCTACTGCCACAGGAAGACAGCTGTAGTTTTACAAGGGGTTGGACCCCTGCCTGGATGCCAGTCTTATTTTTAATCACTATAGTGCCTATGAAGGCTTGGGCTATTTATTGGTGTGAAGGGGTTTACCTCCTACCTTTGGTCATTTCCAAGCCCGTCACCTCCTTCACACTATGAGTAGGTGAGGAGTGTGATCACTAGAGGAGAAAGTGGAATTACCAGAAGCCATGTCTCTGGCTTCCCACTGGCCATCCACCCTTCACAGTAGCGTGTTCTGCTGTGTGGATGAAACAAAGGTCAGAGAGATGGCCTGAGAAATTTTAGCTTTGCTTTCTGCCCAGCTCATCCTGCCTCTGGGCCTCCTCTAAAAGAGGGTGGTGGGTACCAAGAGCCAATGGAGGGGACTCTGAGCTGGCAAGAGTATGCCCCATCTGTTCTGGGGAAGTTGAACAAGATGTGTTGTGGTTCCTGGAATACCCCATTCTGCCTTTGCTCAGTAACAGGACCTTGCTAACTGGGTTGTCACCGAGTATCTGGGATTTATATTCCTACCCTAGTTTTGCCCACTTTAGCAACTTCTACGACTGATACTGAAATAAATCATGTTAATCCCAGCTGTGTGTAGTCACTCTTGGCCTTTATGTGTCCAGTTCAGTCTTCCCTGGGGCCAGGGCTGGGTACATTAAGACTAGCTTTGTCCCACAGCTTGGGGCCATCGGTCCTGTCTCCCTTCTGCTGGCTGGGCACAGCTGTGATGAGGCTGGGCGGCTGAACAGTGTTGGCTTTCATGAAGCAGAAAGGAGAGGCTGGCTTCAGGCTCATGCAGAAGGTGGGGGTTGGCTGGGAGCCAGGAACTTGGAGCACAAAGCCTTTATCTGGCAGCTAAGGATATGCATGCAGGTGTCCTTGGGTCAATCAAAGACATCTCAGCAAGGCCCAAAGTTTCCAGCATTGGCTTTGCAGGGTCTCTGGGGAAGGCCATCTTAAGTCAGTGTTCTCCGAACACAAGACAAGACCTATAACAAACAGCCCCTCCAGACTCACAGGGTTCCTGGCCTAACTTGTTCTGCCACTCTGGTTCAAGGCCTCTCTCCATGGCCATCTGTACTGTCAGCACCTGCAGTCTAGCTTCAGAACAGTAACTTGACTGAGCAGTGTGACAAGGCCACAGCTTCCTTCTCCATTTTGTATCCCGTTAAGCAGGAAATGAGACCAGTAGAGCATTGTAGTTTCAACTTGAAGTTTCCACTAACATGAGCCTTTAGAGCCAGCAAATGAGCTTAAGCTCTGGAGCTGCCTGGCACTTTTTAAAAGAGCCTGGGGGTCACGGGCAGAGTTTTGTTTTCATGTCCACGTCCCTCAAGCCTACAGTGACAGTAACAACTAGGAGCAGGACAGTGTGGTGGCTCATACTATAATTTTAGCACTGGAAAGGGCCGAGGCAGGAGGACTGCCCTGAGCTTCAGGACAGCCTGAGCCTATGTAGTGAGACTACCTAAAAACAAACAAACAAACAAACAAACAAAAAACAACAAAAGCCAAATGTATACACATGTGCACATCAGGCACCTATGCTCCTGGATGGACTTCAGGTACAGAGTAGCTACCAAGGCTAAGGACCAAAAAAATGATCAAAACATTTTATTTTCTTTTTTAATAAAGTTAAACAATACAACAAAAATTCACAAGCGGCCTCCCTGTCTACCCCTGGCTTCCCTCCCCTCCCCAGTCCTCAGCGCTGGCTTCCTTTCCTTCACCCCACTCACACAGACACAGGGCACCCAACTGAGAAAACGAAACTGCTCTAAGTACACGGGGACATGATGGAGGAGGTGAACCGTCCACATTCGTGGTTAAACTGAGCAAGTCTGCATTTTCTGGGTTCTGAGTAGTTGCCCTTCATTAGCCAAACTGAAAGAAGAAATTCCCTGGGCCAGATGCTGAAAGAGAAAAGAAACGCTTGTTAGTTGCTCTGTGAATTTTCTTAGGAAAACCATGTTGTCACAGACAGAAGTCTTCAAGGGCAGCGTAATACAAACACAGAGATTCCAAGAGTACCAATTAATCTGAGCCACTAGTGCAAAGGCTAGCATGCAAGACACACTCTTTGTGTGTAGCTCCTGAACACCTTTGCTCTTGTGGAGAAGGCTCGATACTCAGGGGCTTGGTGATGCTTCTCTAACCTTGCCAAGTGCACTGAGATGGTTCCAGGCAAGATTAGCCTAGGAGCCTCCTCAGCCACACTAGAGAGCATACATGTCCTGTTGAACAAGGATCTAGCTGTGGACTCAGGCTTCCCAGGAGCTCTCAAGAACAGCAGGTATACCCACCTTCAAAGCTGAAGCCCCCAGGGCCACCAAAGAATGCCTTGAAGATGTTGTTTGCATCAAAATCTGGTGAGAAGCATGGAAAGGACAAAAAAGGGGAAATCAGAAGGGTCTGAGGAACCAGATGCAGAAGAATTCTGACTATCACTTCTGTCAATTCAGCCTACATTAGTAAACACTGCCCTGCCCTGCTCCACCCTAGGCAGAACCTGCTGCTGACCCCAGTCCAGGCACAGGCTCCCTTCCAAGTGTAGTCCAGGACTGCTTCCCCTCCCTACTGTCTCCTTACTTAGAAATGTCATCTGCACTATGCTGCCTTCCTATGACACTGGACTATTACTGAGAAGGCTCGACCTTGTCACCTGAGTGAAATCACAATCAGTGCAGCAGACCTAGACATCCTGACTCCTGGAACAGCACTGTGCTCCTTCCTTCCAGGCCACAGCAGTTCCGATGGCTCCATCTCTTTCTGACAGCCTACTGTCTTACATCACTGGCTGACCATTTTACTAACTTGCCCTCTGGAGGGTCCCAGCTGCCCAAAGGGCAGAAGCCTCGGTAACAACAACAGGGCCTTTACTGGTGCTTTGGGAAAAAAATGTTTTACAGGGACCATCTTCATTCCAGGTGGCCAAACCAACTCACCGCCCATATTCATGCCTTCCTCATCCAGGTCCTGTCCGCTGTCATAGCGAGTCTTTTTCTTGGGGTCAGAGAGGATGGTAAAGGCCTCTCCCACTTCCTTGAATTTCTTTTCCTCCTCTTTCTGAACCTCGGCACTGGCCCCACTGTGCCGATCTAGAGGATTCAGGGAAACCAGGGTCACAAGAAAACAAAGTCTATGTCCAAGTTTGGAATGTGGCACCTCCCACAATCTGTGTGGTAGGGGGCTCAGCATCTCCGATCTTCCCACTGAAGATCAAGTCTCCTAGGTGTCCACTCATCTGCCCTGGGGATTCTTGTCACAGCCCTCTGCAGAGCTCACCTGGATGGTGCATCAAGGCCCGCTTCCGGTAAGCTTTCTTGATCTCGTCCTCAGAGGCGTTCTTGTCAACCCCCAGGATCTTGTAGTAATCTTTCCTCTTACTCTTCTTCAGCTCTAGCTGTGCATTCTTAAGGAGCTGCTTGTGTTCTGAGGGAGATGGGTGCCATCAACACACAGATCCAACTGCTTCCCCTGCTGGGTCTCAGCCCAGCTGCCCAGGACAGAAGCCTTGGTAACCACAATGGGGACTTTTTTGGTGTTTTGTTCTGAAGACGAGGAAGTGGAAATGACAGGGAGAGCTAGGACCAGAACCAGGTGCCAAGTCCCCACCCAGGAGCTCTGGTGACTGTCCAGTCCATTTCTAAGTGCAGTATCAAATAATCCCACATCCTAATTTAGTACCTACAAGACCCCAGCTCCCTGCATCTGCTGGCCCTGTTGTCATACCTTTTGTTTTCTCCGTCTGATACACTTTTTCATAGTCACGCACAGCTTCTTCATACTGCTCTGTGTCCATGTAACTGAGAAGGAAGTACAGGGCAATACAGCACTCAGACACAAAAGCACTGGCCTGTGCGACCTTCTAGGGAGAAGGCACAGTTCATGCAAGAGACACACTTTCAGTAGGACGTTTCATCGAACAGTAGAATCCCTGGTCTAAAAAATGAATTAACTTTCAGTTTCTCATGGCATCTGCATCCAATCAGCAAACCTCTGTTAGATGGGCAGTGGCTAGGGGAGAAAACTCTTGGTGACACAGCATGGCCCACCAGCTGGGCTGCCTCGGGAAAGGTCATGTGAAGGTACCTACTTGATTACCCTAGACTGAAACACAAGAGAAAACTGTTGTGAAGGAGCTTTGAAATCTTCAGTGCCATAAACATGCAAGGCCAGCTCCAACCCAGGGCACAGTGGGGTTAGTTGAGCCAGTAATAGATCAAGGTCAGGGTGGAAGCTGCTGACAAACGCTTCCACTAACATCAACCAATCTCAGGAGAGGTGAGACACAAGAAGGGATTTCAACAGCCTTCCTTCAATTTCAGTAGCACAAAAGCAGAGAGACCCTGGGCCACAATGGGAGGACTGAAGGGAAAAGGCAGAAAGAACATCAGGACTTTAAAGTGCTGTATCCCATAGCACTAAGTGGTAGTCTTATTTAAGAATAATTTATTTTTTATGTGTTTTGCCTGCATGCATGTCTGCGTGAGGGTGTCAGATCTTGGAGTTACATGTGGTTGCTGGGAATTAAATCTGGGTCCTCAGGAAGAGCAGACAGTGCTCTTAAGCACAAAAACCATCTCTCCAGCCACCTAAGTTCTTATGACCTGATGGCACCACACCTGTTCTCTCCATCTATCAGACACAACATCTGCTAAGAATGGCAAGAGCTCACACAGTGCAGTCAGCTGCTGTACAACTTAGAGTCAGTTGGTATGTCTACCATGCCAGACCATCTTTACACACATCAGCTTTGGAGACAAGGGCAGGGAGACTGATACCAATGTGGATGGCCAAAAAGAACTCTGACATCTTAGGCATCTCTGAATTTCTGGAAACACTCAGCTATGACTTTAGAAAACAAACAAACAAAACACCCCACAATGCCCTACAGACACAGGGTACTAGGAACATAGAGAAACAATTCTTACAGGGCATAGCGTCAGATAATCTGAAGTAAAATAATTCAACATTCATTGCTGGGTGATGGTGGTGCACAGCTTTAATCCCAGGAGGCGGAGGCAGGCAGAGAGGAGTCCAGAGGCCAATGTGGTCCGAGTGAATTCTAGGACAGCTAGAACTTTACAGAAAAACCTCCTTCCTCTCAAGCAACAACAAAAATTCAGTACATCAGCAACCCTGACATGATCACTAGGTTATGTGCATAATATATTAAGTAAGTGCCACGATACTGACTTGGATTCTTTTGCTATTTTTTTTGAGAAAAGGTCTTTCTCAATCTGTAGTGTGGGCTGGAATGGAACTCACTATGTAGCCCAAGCTGGCCCTGAATCGGCTAACTTCCAATTTTAGCCTCTGAAGTACTGGGGATACAGGTGTGTGTTTCAGGATCTCCATTATTTTGCAAGTTTTAAAAGTCAAAAATACTCTTCCAAGTCTCTTAAATGTTGAGGGAAGGTAGAAAAATAAGGCCTTGAGGAAAAGAGGACTTGCTCTAGTTTGAGCCAAGAGAAGTGGCAAGCATCTGTCATCTGGCCAACTTTAAAAGGCTGGGCTGAGCCCTGTGGTCCAGTGGCCAGGCCTAGAAAGGCTAGAGCTAACTGCTGGCACACTTTAGCAGTCCACCCCTTCTGTTATGACATGCTCAGCCAACTATGCCAAAGTCCCCCAACTGTGGTGGAGTTTCAGAGGCAAAGCACTCAAGGGCAGTTCTATCCTTAACACAAAACAAGGACTTGTCAGATAAGGGAGTTTCTGATTTTTGCTGACTATAAGCACACACACACATACATCACCTACTCCATTGCCTCCTAGCAGATTAGAAATGCACTACTCTTCGTGTATCCCATTCCCATGGTGCTATGGTTCCCATAGTAACAGGGGAAGAGATACTACAGGACTCCATTCTTTTGCTGTTAGAAAAAATTGCAAGGAAAGCCACCTATACAGCATTTTGTGTTGCTTAAAGTCTTTAATTGGGTCAAAGGTTTTCTGTTATTGCTACTGTTGTTTTTGTTTAAAATATGGAACGCTTCACAAATTTGTGGGTCATCTGTGCACAGGGGCCATGCTAATCTTCTCTGTATCATTCCAATTTCAACATATGTGCTGCCAAAGCAAGCACGCTACTGTCACCTTTAATTTTATTTATTTAGAGGCACAGTCTCATGTAGCACAGGCTGGTTTTGAACTTGTGAATTTTTAAGTTTTTTTTTTTTTTTTTTAAAATAGTGGGAGACTAGTGGTGCACATCTTTGACCTCAACATTCAAGAGGCAGAGGCAAACGAATCTCTGTGAGTTCAAGGCCAGCCTGGTCTATAGAGTGAGTTCTAGAACAGCCAAGGCTATATAGAGAAACCCAGTCTCGACAAACAAACAAAATATATTTCTTGTGTGAGTTCTTGAATATGGGTGGTGTGCATAGGTCAGAGCTGATAACTCTTGGGAGTCAGTTCTCTGTTCCCACCATGTGGGTCCATGGATGGAATTCAGGTTGTTCACCTTGGTGGTAGACTCTTTTACTCAATGGGCCATCTCTCTATCCCAGCCTTGAACTTTTGATCCTCCTGAGTGTTGGCATATAGGCATGTGATACCAAGGCCAATTTATACAGTGCATGGGACTGAATCCAGAGCTCTGTGTATGGTAGGCAAGCACCCCACCAATTTCCATTCTGTTTTGTGGGATGAAGAGCAGGTATATTAAATACAGGGCCTCACACATGCTAGGCAGTTCTATACAACTAAGCTCTATCTCCAGCCCCAAATTTCATTTTTGTCTGACAGTGGGGTGTGAAGATGGAATTAATGGGAGGTAGTTTCCCAGAATCAATAATACAACTCTAGCAGTTTTCCTTTTTAAAAAATGTATCTTTAAAAATTTTTTATTTTAATGTGGAAGGATGTTTTGCATGCATGTGTATCTGTGCATCATGTAGTGCTCTTGGAGGCTAGAAATGGCGGTCAGATCCCCTGTGACTGTAGTTAGAGATGGCTGTGAGACACCAGGAGGGTGCTAAGAATTGAACTCAGATGCTGTGCATGAGCAGCAGGTGTTCTTTACCAGTGAGCCATCTCTCCAGCCCTCTAGCATTTTTTCTATCTCAGTGGTTTGAGAATCTGAGATTCAGTACTGCTGATGAGGAGGTTCTGTCTCAGACATTAGCAGTAGTGTTTGTCCTTCCGACTTTACAGTTATAATTAGGAATAAAATGGACAATGGAGGAATGACACCCAGGAGCTTCGTCATTTCCCTTTAAATCTTCAAACCAGTACCACTGCTCCCAGGCTGAAATGGGGGAAAAACCCAACAGGACTGGGGATGTAGCTCAGCTTGCACAGTGCTTTCCTAGTAGGTATGAAAATGTACTGATGCGGGGGCTGGAGAGATGGCTCAGCGGTTAAGAGCACCGTCTGCTCTTCCAGAGGACCTGGGTTCGATTCCCAGCACCCACATGGCAGCTAACAACTGTCTGTAGTTCCAGTTCCAGGCAAACACCAAAGCAAATAAATAAATAAATAAGTTTAAAAAAAGAAAAAAAGAAAGAAAATGTACTGATGCAGGTCTACAATCCCAGCCCTTAGAAGAGGCGAGGACAAGAGGATCACAAGTTTATAAAGTCATCCTCGTTATATACATTATAAGTCTGTGGCCAGCCTAGACAATCTTAAACACCTCCGCACACACCCACCAATCAGGAAGTCAGAGAGCAGCAGGAAATGAAAGTACTTTTGGCCATTGTGCCAGATATTAAACCCAGAGCTGTGAGTGTGCATGTCTGTGAGTGAAGGCTCACACTCACCAAGGAACACTTGTGGAGGTGAGGACAGCTGAGTGCTGGGCTCCCCTTGCACTGGGAGGCAGAGTCTCTTGTTTACTACTCTGTAATATGCCAGGCTAGCTGGCTGCTGCAAGCTCCTTGGGATTCTCTGTACCTCCATCTCACTGTAGGAGTGCTGGAATTACAGACATCTGAATTTATGTGGGTTCCAAAGATCTGATCTCAGGCCTCCACTGGCTGGCACCTCCTCACCCCTGCTCTATTTTTCTAAGACTAAGTCTTACTCTGTAGCCCAGCCTGGTTTGGAATTAACTACTTAGCCCAAATTAGCCTTGTGCTAATGGTGGCTCTCCCATCACAACCTCACAAGTACTAGAGTTATAGGCTAGGCCAGAAGAAATACTTTTGAGAGATTCATTCTAGCCCTTGGTACTATTCTGTCTGAATAAATTCTCGGGGATGGGGGTGGATTCAGAAGTAAAATAAACAAAATAGCTGGGGAGCACCTAGCATCTGGGGTGAATATGAGTAGGCATGATCCTTGTCACAGAGCCCACTGTGTTCAGAACACTTGGCATGGACTATATTTTCTAGATTTTTGTTTTTATAGCTGCACCAGGAGCAATGAAATAGCTTTCAACTGTACCTGACAAACAGGCAGGTACAGCTCAACTACCTCTAAAAACACTTCCTTCTTTCCTCTTCTAAGCACCATCCATCCATCCAACAAAACACTTACTAGGTGAGCACTGATGTGCCAAGCACTGTGCCAAGTTAGAGCGGAAGTGAACAATGCAAAATAAATCTCCAAAGGAAATGTATTCACATGTTAACAAAGGAATTTGGGTCAGGCATCAGAGGAAACTTACTGACCGTGAGGGGCGTTAGACACAGGCATGGGAGACTGAGGGAGCACGTGTGCAATCTCCTCGGCTGGAGGTCTATAAAGAGAGTCTAGGGCTGGAACAATCCCACCTAGAGGCAGGGGGAAGGACCAAATGACCTCACAACATCCCTGGGTCTGTTTCATCACCACATCGTAATTCCCTTAGTTGACAGTGGCAACCCGTCCCCCACCCTCCAGAGCACTCACCACTGAGCTCTTCTCAAATAGGCTTTGATGTAGGTGTCATCAAGCTTCACTGCATTTGTACAGTCATCTATGGCGTCATCTAGTTTCCTAAGCTTCAGGAGAAAAAGAGAGCAATCACATCTCACATCATCCTGAGGGAGAGAGTCCAAAAGCTTTGAACATGGCTAGATCCCTGTTCCTGGTCACTGGGAAAGTCCGAGGAGACTAAGGAGACCAATTGTCAAGCTGTTTTCTTTAGTATGTGATAAAAGTCACAGTTACTGATAAAGTCCCTTAGCATGCCGTGTTAGTGCCGAAACAAAACAGCACACAGAGAAAGGCAGGTTCCGCCTTCCACCTGCTAACTACAAGGACCAGAAAGATTGCAATCTTTAACTACTAGAAATCTATAGGAGCGGGGCTGGAGAGATGGCTCAGCGGTTGAGAGCACCGTCTGCTCTTCCAGAGGACCCGGGTTCGATTCCCAGCACCCACATGGCAGCTAACAACTGTCTGTAGTTCCAGTTCCAGGCAAACACCAAGGCAAATAAATAAATAAATAAAGTTAAAAAAAAAAAAAAAAGAAATCTATAGGAGCAGAAGCCTAATCCTTTGTATTGTGCATAGGATCATGGGACGAATATGGACATTCTCAGTTGTACATGGTAATCACCAGTTGTTTGAGAATTTTCAAAAGTGATTAACATCGTCAATTCCCCTCTCTCACTCCTGAAGGATAAACAAAATCTTTGCTCAAATGAAAGGAAGAGATGCAGACCCACGAGCTCTCACAGAGGACAGAGACAACTGGAAAGTGACAGGAGGGTCAGCCTGCCCCTAAGTTCTCAACACCACAAAAAAGGCTAAGTTCACTTCTCAAAAGGGAGTTCCTTACAAGACAGGAACAATTCCTCCCTTTATCTGGCTTATTCTTGCTGAGCAGATCTCCGAAGACTTCAGACATCCCAGACCAAATGCTTACCTTGGAATTAACCGTACCCCGATTACAGTAGAGTTTAGCATTTGTTTTTATGTTGTTGGGGTCTATCCCCAAGGCTTCTGTGTACAGTTCATATGCTAGCTTGTAATTTCCTTCCTTAAATGCTTTATTCCCATCTTCTTTCTTGGCTTTAAGGGCTTTGGCATTCTAGAGAAAAGCAAGGTGTGGTCAGGTTCAACCCAGAAAGCCTTAGTTCACCCAACAGCGAGGACAGCATTATTAGTTCCCTCAATCCCAGCAGCAGTCTGGTAGGACATAGTCACAAACACCTAGACTACAAGTGGACCCATCACATTCCTTGTGGTTCTCAATTCTTCCAGTCTAGCAAGCATCTTTATTCTGCTCTCTTCCCACTCACTCAGCAGGCTCCAGGTGTGATAAACAGCACCCCCCACCCCCAGCACTGAGCTACAGCCTTCATCTCACCCTAACTGAGAGTCTGAAGGACGTTTTGCTCCCACTCCTGTTCACCAGGCTAAAAACTTACTCTACAAGCAACACAAGCCTTCTCGTGGTCAGGAGCCATTCTGAGAGCCTGCACAAAAAACTGAACTGCTTTCTCAATACAATCTTCATAATAAAGGCAAAGACCCCGGACATACAGAGCATCAGCATTGGTGGAATCCATTCGCAAAATGTCACTGCAATAAAAAGAATATATTCAGCTTTGGTTTGGAATGTCCTGACCATTATTACCATCTGTTCCTCAATCATAGTGCCCACAAGTAAATAGATTCCCGAGAACTACTCCCAAACCTTGTTAAAATAAACTACCTATAGTTACTATCAATAAGTTTCTCCCGCTCCTCCAGCAGTATCAGGGATTAAAGCCAGGACCTTGTACATGAGAGGCAAACACTTTCACCGCTAAGCCCAACCTCTCTCCCCTACCATTCCTACCCAATACATTTCTCTTTTTCAAGACAGAGTTTCTCTGGGAAATAGTCCTGGCTGTCCTGAAACTCCCCTTGTAGATCAGGCTGGTCTCAAACTGAGAGGTCCACCTGCCTCTGCCTCTCAAGCACTGGAATCAAAGGTGTGCCTCAGTGTTTTACTGAACTAGAAGAGGGGTTGGAAAACTACTGCCCACAGGACTAAATCCTTTCTGTTACTATTTTTTTATTTCTTTCCCCCTCATATTTGGTGATGGCTATTTGGAAATAGGAATGAGCTAAAGATTTAATGCAAGCTAAGCACAAGTTCTATCAATGAGCCACACGACACACCAGACCTGCCATTGCTCCCTACCACCTTATGGGTGGTACTGGGACTGAAGCCAGGCTACATAGCACTTTAGCACAGAGTTATCTCCCTAACCCTGAGGCCACTGGATCATGTACATAAAACTTGATTTATATCAACTCAGCTATTATCTGTGGCTGTTTCTGCACTACATGACAAAAAGCAGGGCTGAGCAGTTGCAACAGAGACCCATGAGTTGCAAAGGATAAAACAGCTACTATATGGATAGCTGAAGAGTTCCTGGAGTAGAAACGACTGCATTCAAACCAACAAACCCAGGCCAGTGAGACTGCTCAACTGGCTAAGAGCATCAGCGGTCAAGCCTGACCATCTAAATTAAATCCCATCAAACCTTCCACAGGGAAGAAGAGAACCAACTCCCAAAGAGTTGTCCTTTTATACTAGATGTGTATGAAAAAGGTTGAACAAACTCACATGCTCAAATTCTTTCACATTTGCTCAGGCACCCGCTACACTAACAAATCTTCACACCCTGTAGGTCTTGGATCTAATCTGGTTTAACCTTCGGCTCTAAGCTCCAGGAAGATCTGAAAAGCCTAGCTGACACACCCACAGTTCCCAAGTAGAGAGCAGTCAGCTAACATCTGCATCTCAGGAATGGACTGGCCAGATTGCATACCTGGCCACAAACTGTGCTTCTGGGTATCTACCCAACATTGCTAAACATTCTGCTTTGAGGATTTTGAAGCGATGACAAGCAGGGGCAAATTCTAGTGCACGATCCATGCAGAAAACAACCTAAGGGAAGAAGAAAGCAAGTAAGTTCTTCATCTTGGATTCCAGAAATGTTTTGACTTGAGTTTGATCACAACAGACAGACTCAATGCTCAAAGGCATTACCTGGGTTCACTAATGGTAAAGTAATATCAAAGTTTATACACATTCATTCAATGCAAGCGATGGAATGAGGAGAAGAGCAGAGTCATATCATGTCAGCAAATAATAAGTACTTTATTAGCCCACAGAATAAGTGATGTCATTACCTTTATTTTAACAATGAGAAGACCAAGAAAGAGAACCAAGCAAGGTTCTAGGTCACCCAAGTTCTACCTTAAATACAGGACTCCAGAGCCTCTGACCTTGACCAGGTAAGCAGTTGCCATGGTGAACCCATAGGGACGACAATCAAAACTCACATTCTTCTCACAAACCCTGTTATTTACTACTTTGTTTGTTAGGCCTAATCTGTTAAGCAAGACAAGAATAGCAAAAATAATCTGGCAGAGACTCACTGTTGCACACATTAAAAAAACTGCTGTTTCTTCTTTTCCCATGACAAGAGCTTCACCTACTTAAAAGCTAGAAGGTGGGGGATGACCCTGGAGGATGGCTCAGAGGTTAAGAGCACTGACTGTTCCTCTAGAAGATCTGGACTGAATTCCCAGGACTTACAAGGTAGCTCACAATTGTCTAAAATTTTAGTCCCAAAGGATCCAATGTTCTCTTCTTGCCTATAAGGGTTCTAGGTATGCATACAGTACACAGACATACATGAAGGCAAAACATTCATACACATCAATTAATTTCTGAAAACACTTAGTTTCTCTGTGTAGTTCCAGGTGATCTACAAACTCACAATGTAGACGAGGTAGGCCTTGAACAGAGATCTGCTTGTTTCTGCCTCTTGGGTGCTGGATCAAAGCAGTTTGGCACCACACCCATCAAGTTTCACATCTTACTATCGGGTTGGCCCTTTATACATTTACTGCAGTATAGAAATTTCACAGAGAAAAACCCATCTGGAAGGATTCTAAGAGCTGTCACATTACTACTCCCAATAGGCTGCTATATGTAAATCACAAGCCTAGTATCTTACACATACCTACCAAAGTTGCAGTGAGTATACTCTTTTAAATTCATTTCCCTTTCTTTTTTTCACAACTCTGTTCTTTGAGCTTTCATTTCTTATTTAGCTGCTATTCCTGGGATAGTCACTAAATCACATTCTCCCTAAGAATAAATAACGAACCAAAGGAAAAACCTGGAATTCAGGGACACCATTACCTCTAAGATTCTGAATATTAATTCTAAAATCAAGGAAAGATCATTTTCATCAATGTACACTACTATAATGGCATACTTTATAGCTCTAAAATAGAATCCACAAATGTTCGTTCCATGTTCTACCATGGAAAGACTTCCAAGACTTCCAGAGTGTGTGTGTGTGTGTGTGTGTGTGTGTGTGTGTGTTTGTGTGTGTAGAATATAACAGTATACTACCTTTCATGTAGACAAACTAAATCTGTTTGATGTACGTGGCATAATAGAATGGAGATACCGGAACAGTGAACTGCACACCACGGTTCAGTGCTGGAGCTCTTGTCAGCACTGGGAACAGGGAACAGAGAGGAGAAAAATCTAGGCAGACCAAAGGGCCTGTTTAAAGGAACACTCATCACTAAACATTTTTTCCATACTTTTTCCCTATTCAAAAATTGAGATTAAAAACACAAGTAAGATGGTACAGTGGCAAGCAGATCTCTGTGACTTCAGGGCCGGCCTGGTCTATACATACAGTGAGTTCCAGGACAGCCCGGGCTATATAATAGAGAGACCTTAAATCAAAAAACAAAAAAAGCCAGGGGCTGGAGAGATGGCTCAGAGGTTAAGAGCACTGACTGTTCTTCCAAAGGTCCTGAATTCAAGTCCCAGCAACCACATGGTGGCTCACAACCATCTATAATGAAATCTAGTACCTTCTTCTGTACACTGTATACATAATAATAAATATTAAAAAAAAAAAAGCCAGGTGGTGATGGCACATGCCTTTAATCTCAGGATCAGAGGGCAAGCAAACAGATCTCTGTGAGTTCAAGGCCAGCCTGGTCTACAAAAACAGTTCCAGGAAACCCAAGCCTACACAGAGAAACCCTGTCTTGAAAACAAACAAACAAACCCACAAGTAAGAATGTAAATACTGAGACACTGAGCTGTTCACTGAAACTTTTTGTGCTGCTAACACAGCAATGACAAGATGGCGCTCCTTTGATGGCACAGGTCACTGGACGTTCTAAGGACAGTAATGATAACTGAGGTGTCACGTAGGTAGAGTTGTGGTACTGATTTCTTCAAATAGAAAAAGAAGGAGAAGAGGAGGAAAAGGCCAGTCAACATTTCAGCAGCCGCACCCTTGGCTTCACAAGGACAACGTTCTATGCAGAGCTGGCTCTGCTCATCATGAGGAGCATCCCTAGGACGCTCAGTGCTTCATCTCCCACCCCCAACAATGTCCCCAGTAGGGACAGCTGCAGGCAAAGAAGATCTTTGTTTCTTCCAAGTTCATCTGTTTCCCCTACCAGGATCATAATTCTTCATTTGTGACATCACTGTGAGCTACAGTGGGGGGGCTGGGATGTCAGAAACAGAGGATTCTGTCACCAACCCAGGACTCTGGCTCCAGAGTAGGCAAGGGAAAGAAGGAAGTCAAAAGACTGCTTTTCAAGACAAAGCTTTTGCCTATGTGAGCCTCAGAAAAAACGTGACAGTAGTTAGGACTGCTCTCCAAACACACACACACACAGAGAGAGAGAGAGAGAGAGAGAGAGAGAGAGAGGGGGCAGAGGCATGAATCACACTACAAAGGTATTATGATTATCAAAGCCAATGAGCAGGAGGGTGATAGTGAGAATGGGGACCCTGCACAAGCTAATCAGATAGATATATTACTCCCTGAATAGAGGCCCTGCCAGCATGAGGGTTAAGAAGGATGCTTACTTATTCCTGAAAACATTTTCTCAACATCTGCTACTGAAAGCCCTGAGCAAACTCCTACATGTGAGCTAACAACTGCCTCCCTTGGACTGAAATCTCTTTGTCAAGTGGATCTTAAAAAAAAAAAAAAAAAAAAAAAAAAAAAAAAAAAAAAAAAAAAAAAAAAAAAAAAAAAAAAAAAAAAAAAAAAAATTCCTGATTAGGATTTTTGGTGTCTTCTGGCCTTCTACTTCCTGCCTTGATTCTTTACTGAAAGCTAGTTCTCTTTACCATCTAAGGAAGAGAGGGGCCTATACTTCAGGTTTAACTCCAAGATCTAGAAAGACCCTGGAACTTTCATACATGTTCCCTATTTCAGATCCATCAATCCCCTTTAACACACAGACTGTCAACAACATTATCATGTTCACTAAAGTCTAACACCAAGCTAGGAACAGAGGCAGCAAGAGGGCTGCCAAGTTTCAGGCAAGCCTGGACTACAGAGCAAGACCCAAAGTAACAGCAGAAAGGTAGTGGTGGTCCATGCCATAATCCAGCACTCCCGAGGCTGAGGCTGGGAGACTGCTGTAAAAAGGTGATAGTAACAGATTATACATATGCTCCAAAAACATAAATAAGGGCTTCTCCATATTCCTTATTTATAGCATCTACTCCATAGAAGAAAAAGTTTAACTCTCATAATTAGATAAAAATTGATTATTCAACCCCTGTATTTATTTCTGTTTTTCCTTCTTTAATCAGTACAGTCCTAAGATACCTTATGAAATCAAGTTGATAAGCAAAAAAATAAACAATTTGATTTTTACTTTTATCAAAAAGCCACATATAATTAAGAAAATAAAGAATTTAGCAAAAAGTACTTTTCAGAGAGAAAGTCAAAAAAGACAAACTCGAATACCAATGTACTATGCTAGATCTTCCACATTATAGCAGCACCAAGGAGGGTAGGCTTTGTCACTTCTACTTTACCTTCCGGAAATCTCGTTTTTCAAAATCCACTTCTGCTATTTTCTCATACTCGATGACTGCATTGGCGTTCTTGAACTATACCGGAAGAAAATATATTAGGTTTAGGCTGACCAATAACACACGTCACTGAGATCTTGATGAACTTGTTCTTTCAGAATGTCACGGAGGCCAGGTGTGGAAACACACCTGTAAACTCAGAACCGAGAGGTAAAGCCTGGCAGAGCTCTTGAGTTTAAGGCCAACCTGGTCTACAGATTGAGTTCTAGGACAACCAGGGCTAGCCAGTGAGACTGTCTCAATAACAACAATAAAAATCACTGAAGCTGGGCATAGTGGTTGATGCTTTTAATCCAAGCACTTGAAAGACAGAGGCAGGTAGATTTCTGTGAGTGTGAGGCCAGTCCTTACTACACAGTTATGCAGTGAAACCGTATCTCAAAAAAAGAAAGAGGGAGCTGGAAAGATGTCTCACATTGGCTGCTCTTCCAGGTTCTGAGTTCAATTCCCAGCAACCACAGCGTGGCCCACAAACATCTGTAATGAGATCTGGTGCCCTCTTCTGGTTGCAGGCAGAAGACTGTATGCATAATAAACAAATAAATGCTAATTAAAAAGGGGGGAGTCGGGGCTGGAGAGATGGCTCAGCAGTTAAGAGCACCGTCTGCTCTTGCTGAGGACCCGGGTTCGATTCCCAGCACCCACATGGCAGCTAACAACTGTCTGTAGTTCCAGTTCCAGGCAAACACCAAGGCAAGCAAATAAATAAAGTTTAAAAAAAAGGGGGGGGGGGAGTCACATCAAAGAATCAGGCATAATAGTACATGTCTACAATACCAGCACTTATGAGTTTGAGGCAGGAGAATATCAAGTTTGAAGTTAGTCTGGATTACACAATGAGTTGAATAACTTGAGATTCAGAGAGACTTCATCTCAAAATCCAATTTAACGTGGGGAGACATGCGGTGGGACACAGTAGAGATGGTTCAGTGGTTAGGGGCTCTTGTTGCTCTTCCATTGTCCTGAGTTCAGTCCCAGCACCCCTGCTGGGCAGCTCACAACCTGTAACTCCAGCTCCAGGGGATCTGACACCCTCTTTTGGCTTCTGTAGCCATGAGTATACAGGCGGCATACATATATAAATTAAAAAAACAAAAACAAGGTCCGGGTGATGACTCAGTGTGTAAACACTTGTTCTTTCATGCAAGTGTTAAAATATGAGATCAAATCCCAGAAATCATGTTAACCTAGACATGGCTGTGTGCATATGTAAACCCAGTGCTGCTATGACAAGACGGGGGTGGGGTGGGGAGGGGAGGTAGAATCCCTGATAGCTGCATTGAGTATGTAGCAAGCAAGCAAGAGACCCTGTCTTGCTGAGCATAGTAGTGCACACTTTTAACCCCAACCCTTGAAAGACAAAGGGCAGGCTGGTCTATATAAGGAGTTTCAAGCCAGTTAGGGATACATAGTGAGACCCTCAACTCAAAGACAAAAACCTAGAGACTCTGTTTCAAACAAGGTGAAAGGTAAGAACTGACCTTTAAGACAACAACCCTGACCTCCAACATGATCACCACAGCCAGCACAAGCCTGTTTGTTTGAGACATGTTTCATGTAGCCTGGGCTAGCCTTACACTTGTTATGTAGCTGGGATTCCAAAGTGTACACCAGCATGTATGGTTTTACTGGGAATGGAAAATGGGGATTGAACCCAAGGCCTTATCCATGTTAGGCAAGTACTGCCTGCTGGGCTACATTTCCAGCCCTGAGGCCCTATCTTTTAAAAAAAAAAATAGAAAAGAGCAAGACCGGGGCTGGAGAGATGGCTCAGCGGTTAAGAGCACCGTCTGCTCTTCCAGAGGACCCGGGTTCGATTCCCAGCACCCACATGGCAGCTAACAACTGTCTGTAGTTCCAGTTCCAGCAAACACCAAGGCAAAGAAAAGAGCAAGACCCCAATTTTAAGTTTAATTTGAACTTCCTTAAGCCAGATTTGAACACACTCTAATTCTTTTTGACAGCATCAAGGTCTGAACTCCAGACTCAAAACATGCTAGACAAGTGCTCTATAAGCGAGCTACATCCCACCCTTGAATTTACTGATGCTAACTTTACTCAATTTAGTTCCTTGAAGCATCTGTTTATTCACCCAGTCATTTCAGAAACCTTCCACCTTTTACAGACCCATTTTTCAAAACCCATTCAACAGTTAAGGAAACAGAATCCCAGGCTATGACTAAAGTCAGCTAAGTGTGGCTGCTGGTGAAGTGGGGCTGCCAGTCCTGCCTCTGGGCCAGTTCCTTCCAGATGCACCACACTGCCACCTCTCATTCTCGCAGGTCAGACTTACCTCCTGTTGTGCCTGGGCATTTTTATGATCCAGGTCTAAGGCTCTTTGGAAACTGCGACAAGCCGCCATTGCATTCCCAAGTGAGAGGTGGCATTTGCCTTCTCGGAGGTGTCCCTAGAAAAAAGAGCACAGAAGAAAGGAAGGAAATATGACTGCAGAGGCAGAAAAAAAGTCAACACCAACAGCAAACACTCCATAAACCAACACATGGTGAAAAGGCTAAGGTAGTGGTTCTCAATGGGAGCATTTGCTCTTCAGGGGACATTTGTCACAATTAAAAGATGGTTGTGGCTGTCACAATGAGAAGAGGAAGTGCTCCTGATGGTAGCAGATACAGGGCAAAGATACTATGCATTATCTGTACTGCTCAGGACAGCATCCTAGGGAATAATCTGCAGGACTGGGAAACCCAGGGCTAGGGGAACACAACTGTAGACACTACATACCCGGACAAAACTGTCATCCAGTCTCACTGACTGCTGTGCATCTCCAAGAGCTTCCCGGAATCGTCCAAGCATCATTAATGTGGCTGCTCGATTACCATAATAGCTAGCATTTTTAGGACACATATCTATAGGAAAAGTAATAGAACATTAAAAAGTTCAGCACAGAGGGCTAGAAAGAAGACTCAGTGAATAAGAGTACTTGTTGCTCTTACAGAAAATTCTGTAAGAGGGTTCAATTCCCATTGGTGGCTCACAAGCATCTGTAATGCCAGTTCCAAAGGATCTGATATGATACGCTCTTGTGATCTTTGTGGGACCATGCACATATCTGGCAGGCAAACATACCCACAAAACACATAATACAGATAAAATTATTTATATATATAAAGTTATATATAGTAGTTACACTAGTCAGACAGTGTGAGAATCAGCAGCAAGATCTCCAGAACCCAAGTAAATGCTGGGCCAGCATGGTGACCTGTCTGTAACTTCAACCTAAGAAAGTAAAGATAGGAGACTCCCTGAACAAATTCACTATTAAGACTAGCCCTATCAACTAGCTCTAGAGTTGAATGAAGAGACTCTGTCTCCATGAATAATGTGAAAAAGCAATTGAGGTAGATCGTCAACATCAACCTCAGGCCTCCACATGTTCACGCACATACATGTATAACACACCAAAAGAATGAGGGGAAAAGAATAAGAGAACCATATCAAGAGAATCAAATATAAATATGCTGAAGGAAGCAGAGCATGGGGGGGCAAAGCAGGAGGATTTCTGCCAGGTCCGGGCCAGCCTGGGGTACATACTGAGACCCTGTTTCAAAAACATAAAACATTAGAGCTGGACATGATGGCACATGTCTTTAGTTTTAGCACTCAGAGACAGAGGCAGGTGGATCTCTGTGAATTCCAGAACAGGTAGGATCATTATGAAAAGAAATCCTGTGTCCAAAAATCAGACAAAACCAGACAAAAACTATTTTAAGATACCACCTTATCCCAGTCAAAATGACTACCATCGACAAATCTAACAATAAATGTTTAAGAGAATGTAAAGAAAAAACACTTATTTCCTGCTGGTGGGGGTACAAATTAATATAGCCACGCAGAAATCAATTTGGAGATTTCAGGAAAAAAGAAAAGTAATTACCATATGGTCCAGCTGTTTCTCTCCTGGGCACATGCATGCACACACACCCCTCCATACTCTACAATATCGCACCCTCATGTTTATTGCTTCTTTATTCACCACAGCAAAGAACTGAAATAAACCTAGATGTCCGTCCATCAACAGATGGGATCTGCTCCATTCTTAAGAAAGATGCAATCACAAAATGTGCTGAAATTGGAGGGATTTAGCATATATAATATTAAGCGTGATCATATAATCTCAGGAAAAAAAGAAAAACTACAGTCTCCTTCATATGCAAACCCTAGCTTATTAACTTCTATATACATGTAAACAAATGTATGTGTAGGTATAGTGTAACATGCAGACACAAGAAATAGTTAAATGCTGTGGGATGTCTTTCTGTACACTGTGAATGTGTTGCTCTCACTGGTTGATAAAGCAAGCTATTTTGGGCAATAGGCAGGCAGAATAAGGGTAAGCTGCACAACCAAACTAAAGACCAAGATGAAGAAGGGCAGAGTCAGGGCAGATGCTACAAACTGCCCAAGATACAAGATGTGAAAGAAGTGGTAAGCCACAGGCCACACAGAAATGGGTTAATTTAAGATGTAAGAACTAGCTATCGATAAGCCTGAGCCATAGGCCAAACAGTCTGTAAGAATTTAAGCCTCTGTGTGTTTATTCGGGACTGAGCAGCTGCAGGACCAGGTGGGACAGAAAAGCTCCAACTACAATTAAATATTTGGGCATGAGTAAAAACTAAAGCAGTTTAGTAACATGAGTTATTAAAGAGGATATAAACCTAATTGTTTTTTTAGTTCTAATTCTGTCATGAGTTTTTTTGGTTATAGTGGTGGATAAACATATAAAAATAAGTCCAAAATCGAATGTAATGTTCCACAACTTCAAAATACCTATTCTAACTATGGGGTCTATCTAGTTAATTTAGGTATATGGTGTTTTTATTTCCAAGTTTTTTTAATATTTACTTTTATTTTATGTGAATTGGTGTTTTGCCTGCATATATAACTGTGTAAGGGTGTCAGATCCTGGAATTACAGACAGCTGTTAGCTGCCATGTGGATGTCAGAAATTCAACTCAGGTCCTCCGGAAGAACAGTCAGTGCTCTTAACCGCTGAGCCATCTCTCCAGCCCCTCTAAGTTTTTTTTAATAGTAAAGGTAACTTAAAAAATAAACAAGGACTAGAGAGATGGCTCAGAGGTTAAGAGCACTGACTATTCTTCCAGAGGTCCTAAGTTCAATTCCCGGCAACCACATGGTGGCTCACAACCATCGATAATGACATCTGGTACCCTCTTCTCTATACTGTATACATAATAAATAAATCTTTAAGAAAAATAAAAAAATAAACAGAGCCAGCCTTAGAGATAAAGGCACTTGCCAAGCTTGATAACCCGAGTTAGATTCTACACAGTTCACACACTGAAGGAAAGTACCAACTCCAGCAAGCTATCCTAACTTCCACAAGTTCCATGGCAAGAACATATATATGTATGTATGTATGTACACTCCCCCCCCCCACAGTTATTCTGACTTCCACACATGCCAGGGCAGGCACACACATACAATATGTATGCACATGTACACACACAATACTAACAACAATAAAAATAAAAGGTTCAAGGGTGAATGGGGAACAGAGAACAAGTAGAAACCCTGGACTGAATGCAACCTTCTCCCATGTTGACATACTCATTCCAAAGGTCACAGCTGAACTTGTTTGTGGAAATGGGGAAGAGCAATGATATATTCAGCTTAAAAATCATGGCTTTAGGGGCTGGCCTGTAGTACAAAGGTAGAACCTTTTTATATAGACATCAGAAAGATCTGATTTCATCTCCAGTATCTCAGTAGGACACAACAAAACAAGAGCTTTTGTTGTGTATGTTCAAGATCAACTTCAACTATAAGCAAGTTCAATGCTGGTCTACATGAAACTCATAAAAATAAATAAAATATGCTGGTATACTAAATCACAGAGATAAGGCTCAATTTTATCCTCAAAGGCCATTTCCTAAGATAGAAAAGGAAACCCCAACAATCAGGAACATGTGTTGGGCATCTGTGCTAGAAAAAAATTACTGATCCTGAGATGATTAAGTCATAAGCTCACCAGCTCACTAAGCAAAAGGTGCTTCTTAGGCAGGAACCACTTGCAAGTGTTTAGCAAATAAATCTATCTACTACAATTACCAGTCCTTCTCACCTATGGCTTTTGTGTAATAGTTATAAGCTTCGTTGTAGTCCTTCTTAGCATAGTATGCATTCCCTTGTTCCTTGAAGGATTCCGCTTCCCTGGAAAAGAAAAAGACAGTTACATTACTATACTTCAGGGATGACGTCTATAACCTCACAGGAGCAGTCTTACGTCTAGGGCCAAGATTCAAGTTAGTATGATACCGGAAGTAATTTACAGATCTGTCCAACAGGCTAATGGACCCAAAGGAGTGCAATGAAATAATCCAGCCCATTCATATTCTATTCAGAAACATTCAAACTAAATCAAGAACTCTTCCTAGCTCGGTGTGGTAGTTCACATCTGAAATCTCTCAATTTGAGGAGGCTCAGAAAGGACTGTTTTTAAATGTGAGGACAGCTTGTGCTATACAGTAAATTCTAGGCCAGCCTAGGTTACAGACTGAAACTGTCTCAGAAACATAACACAATACAACAAAACAGTCTGTCAGTTATGGTGTCAAAGCCTGTAATCCCAAGATTTAGGATACAACCAGGAGGTGAGGATTTCAAAGACAAGCCTGGTTCCATAGCAAGCCTGAGAACAGCCTGGATTATCTGAGATCTACTCTCAAAGAACAAGCCAGGGGCTGAAGGGATGGCACAGTGGTTAGTTGCTCTTGCTTCCAGAAGACCTGGGTTTAGTTCCCAACACTCACATGGTGGCTCACAACCATATGTAACTCCAGGTGCGGGGCATCCAATGGCCTCTTAGGTCCTCTGAAAGCACTAGGAACACAAGTGATGCATATTCATACAAAACATTCACACACACACACACACACACACACACAAAAAAAGACCCACCAAAACAGTAACAACACAAACAAAACTACTTCATGCTGTAGCCTTTTATCTTGTTATTCCAGTTTACAGTTCCACAGGAGACATTTCTACATTTCTTCACACAGCGATTTTCCTTTTCCTCTCTGCTGTAAAGAGCTCAAAGCTCTAGGGCCTTGTGCACACCACATACATGCTGTATAAGTGAGCCACTGAACGCCAACACTGAATTTTTCCAGTATGTCACAACTACTGCCTCTTTTTGATTTTGTTTTTGAATGGCTGGGACTGAGGGTTTGAAACAGTGTCTTAACAAGTAGACTAATCTATCTTTGAATTTGTGGCAATTCTGCTGTAGCTTCCCAAGTGTGAGGCTTACAAGCTTGTGATATTTCTATATTTGCAAACTTCTAGGGAAAACATTCTCAGGTAATTCCACTGAGGGTGCCTGACTTCTCAATATAAAACATTGTCACAGCCTTAAGAATCTTAATAATTTAGTCTCCTGAAAAAAAGTGGTTTCATTTGTCACCAGGAGGACAGTGGGAAGTGTGTGACAAAGTACTGAAAAATCTATTACTGTATAAGATGGAATATGGAGCTGAGCGATAGCGGAAACCCAGAATGATGAAGCTCTTATCTCTTGGCGTTCTCTCTTCACACCATGTTCATTTGTGTGGTGCCTGCTGACCTTTTTACTATCTACGCACTAGCTAGGCTCAAGTCAAGACACAACAAACAGCATTTGAAAAGAGCAAATTAGAGCTGGAGAGATGGCTCAGTGGTTAAGAGCACTAACTGCTCTTCCAGAGGTCCTGTGTTCAACTCCCAGTAACCACATGGCAGCTCACAACTGTCTATTACTCCAGTTCCAGGGGATTTGACACCCACAAAGACATACATGCAGATAAAACACTGGTGTACACGAAATAAAAATGAAATTTATTTATTTATTTTAATATTTAATGTGAATTGGTGTTTTGCCTACATGCATGGCTGTGTAAGGGTGTCAAATCTTGGAATTACAGACAGTTGTTAGCTGCCATGTAAATGTTGGGAATCAAACTCAGGTCCTCTGGAAGAACAGTCAGTGCTCTTCACTGCTGAGCCACCTCTCCAGCCCCCCTCAAAATAAAATAAAATTTATTAAAAAAAAAAAAAAAAAGAACAAACTAGAAACCTCAATCAAAAGCATCCCCAAGCAGCCAAGCAGGTGTGATAGCAGAGGAAGGTGGATCTCTGTGACTTTGAGGGCAGCCTGGTCTATATAGCACACAGTAAAAGAATACACAGTAAGACCATCTCAGAGGGAGAGAAAATAAAAAGTACTTCAAAATATTCTACTTTCCAACTCGCATGGTAAAGATGATTCTTTTTTTTTTTTTTGTTAAATATTTATTTATTATGTATACAATGTACAGAAGATGGCAGCAGATCTCATTATAGATGGTTGTGAGCCACCATGTGGTTGCTAGGAATTGAACTCAGGAATAAGTCAGTGCTCTTAACCTCTGAGCCATCTCTCCAGCCCCAGTAAAGATGATTCTTTACTGTAACATAACTAAGTATGTGAGCATACTTCTTTTAAAAATTTGTGTTTCGGGGCTGGAGAGATGGCTCAGCGGTTAAGAGCACCATCTGCTCTTCCAGAGGACCCGGGTTCGATTCCCAGCACCCACATGGCAGCTAACAACTGTCTGTAGTTCCAGTTCCAGGCAAACACCAAGGCAAATAAATAAAGTTTAAAAAAAAAAAAAATTTGTGTTTCCTTTTCTATCCTCCATACATGCAAAAGGAAATTCAATTCAGAACTGCCTGGAGGAGAGACAATAAAAGTCACAGTTTTTGGTTCCCCACTCTGGTACTGGGAATCAAACCCGGGATCTGATGATCTAGGAAAGCACTGGCACTGAGCTCTACCCCAGCAGTAAGTTTAACACTGGCAGTAAGTAACACAGGAGACTGAAGCTTGAGTCTATGCATGGCAGGTAAGTCTCCCTTGATACTTCCCCAGCACTGTCCTGGTAAGCTCCTCTAACATGAAAAAAGGAAAATGAAGGAAGAAGGAAAATGGGTGACCTACTAATGTTGACTGTACTAGGTGGAAATCTGCCTGAGAAATCTTATTACATCAACTGTCACAATGCTGTAAAAAGGCTACTTGCTATTAAAAGAATCCAGAAAAGAATTCTCACTCGCAGGACGTAGCAAATCAACTAAAATCTTTCAATGCAACATACAAAATTCCTTTAAACATATATTAAGCAAAGTGCTATAAAAACTCTAGGAAAAGCCTATGTTTTAAGAGCAGACATGCCAAGAGATTTCAAGGGCTTCCCCTAAACTGGATTCCAGAAGCTGAGAAAAACCACTTTGAAGAAATGAAGTAAACTCTGGAGTAGATACTGAACTATTTGCAAATAAGATCTAGCTTCTTTAATCAGCAGTGACTAAGAATAACTATATCCTTGAGGAAAATCAAAGGTATCCAGCCACTGAGCCAGCAGCACAAAGCTTATCAGGAACAAGAGCCACTGAACGGTGGTGGCTGTTCTTAGATACATCCATGGAGAGCGAGTACACTGCTGGCAAATGATTTCAGTGGAAATCACTAACAGAGGTTTTGGCCAGGTTCTTTACATGCACAACTAGCCAAGTAAGGTTCATTGTTTTCACTACCCCACTCCCCAAAAAACCAACCTCAAGTCTGCTGGAGTTTAAGTAACTTGCCCAACATCGCAAGGGAGTGACCATGTTCATCAGAATCCAAAGTCTGCATGAGTTAGCATCTAAGCTTTCTTATGTTCCCTTCTGTGACACTGATAAACACTTTAAAACTGATCTCAACTACTGGGAACAAGGCAAGGACAATAAGTAAAAATTCTTTTTAAACTAAGATACAAAATGGCTCTGTTGTGAAAGTTATGTCCCAAGACTGAAATCAGGATTGAATCAAGTTAAATGAGATCTTTAACCATCAATCACAGAGAGTGGGGCTCCTTTCTCTTTAAGACGAAAGCCCTAGTGAACTGGATTTGGCCTCCCGCAAGAAACACATTTCAATTTCGTAAATGGTGAGTAGATTCCATTCTAGTGCAAACAAAGCAAGTAATGTAGAGCCAGCCCACAGCAACAAGAACGAGAATTTGTTGTGACAAGTTCACATGTTTTTAACCTCACATTGCACATCAGGCCTGAATTAGCTATTCCTACAGTTTCACGAAAAGAACTTGTTTTCGTAGAAACATAGCTGATTAGCAGATGCCTAGACAATAAACTTAGGTACTTGGTGCTTTTAGGCCATTTATAATGCTTATTTTTTTGTATCCAGGTTCTATGTCCAAATAGGAGCCCATCTTCATAGGTATGACCATTAGAGATCAACAGAGGAAAAGGTGAAGATGTTAAGTTACTCTTACAGAGAGTGACTGAGAAATGAGATGTCAAAGACATGGGACTGAAAAAGAAGAGCTAGTTAACACTGGAACTGAGGGCAACCTGTCACTCGTAACTCACTTGATAACTAATTGAGATTTCAGTATGTACCTTCTAAAACAGTACGGAGAAAGGAAGAGCTGAGATCTCTGTGAGTCTGAGGCTAACCTGGTCTACACATAGCAAGTCCCAACCCAGTCAGGGCTACCTAGTGAGATCTTGGCTCAAAAAGACAACAACTAAAAAGCCCCAAACAAGTTCAGACTAAACCCTAAAATACTAAAGCAAAAGACTGAACCCAAAATACTAAAGCAAAACACTCATATCCAGAACTGGCTTGATGGTGTTGGTAACAACTATAATACATCTCTTGTGCTTTCCATACTCCCAGACAGTTCCAGTCAAGTTGTGCACAGGCCTTCTAAAGCAATGCTGTGGGGAGCCTTCTACTTGTCCTCTAACTGAGGAGACAGTGATGTGCAGCAGTGATGCAGTGATGTGTCACAAGTGAGGTACCACGGCAACTACAATGACCTTCCTAACTCCAGAAGCCTTCAGATTCGTTGTTTTCATTTGCTTTGTCTACTTTTGCCCAGGCTGCCCTCAAATACACTACAAAGCTAAGAATGACCCTTGAACTTTTGGTCCCCTACCTCAACCTTCTAATCTGAGGATTTACAGACAGGTGCCACTGTACTCAGCTTCACTGTGCTGAGGACTGAACTCAAAACGTCATGTGCATGCCTGGCCAAGCCTATAGTTTTTTGTTGTTTTGTTTGGTCTTTGAAAATTTTACTTTTTTTCCTAACATAACTATGTATTTATGGGGTACATCATAATATTTCAATGCACATGAAATGGTTTATTTTCTTACTGGGAACTAAAATATCCTTGTTAGAGCCAGGATCTCACTAAGTTGCTAAAGGCTGGCCTTGAACTCACTGTGGCTCCGATAGGCCTTGAACTTCCAACTCAGCCACTCAAATAGCTTGAGAATCACAGGCTTCCACCACTAGGCCTGGCTACATAATATTAGTTTAAACATCATAAGCACAGCAGCTCTAATCCAACAAAGATGCTGAGAATGATTCTGACTTGAATCACTAACAACCAATTCTTGCAAAAATAACTACAGAACAATTACAAAACAAAACACATGCCAGTGAGATGGCTCACTGTGTGAAGATGCTTACCACCAAACTCAACTACCAAGTTCAATCCATGGGACCCACAGGGTGGAAGGAAGAGAAGCAACTCCTAGGAGTATCCTGTGATTTCCATACTGATGCTATGGCTGGTACCCCCTACCCCCACCTTACCCCCCCCACACGAGCAAACACCCCTCCCCCCTTTGAGATAGGGTCTCACTAAGTAGCAATGGCTAGCCCCAAACTCAGAGCTATTCATCTGACTCTGCTCCCCCAGTACTGGGATTAGAAACCTGTGCCACAGTGTCTGGTTGCAAACAGATCCTTTTAAAAAACTGTCCTTTCTGCATGTATTCAAAGGTCACCCACAGATCAGCACCCTTCCTGACAAAGGTGACACACAGAACACAGTCCTCTCTTAGTGTACATACATTGCTGTTTTAAAATGTAGTTATTTTCACCAGTCAGAAAACTGCAGCCTTAAGAGCCCAATCTTCCATATCATGCATGTTAATATCTGTGTCTAAACTTACAGGTATGCTCTGTCTGAATCTGCTGTTCACTCATTGCTACCATAAGTACTGCCAAAAAGTCCTTTGGCATTACACAGGTCTTAGCAGGATCTTGTGATCAAATCAGACAACTTGAGCTTATGATCACCAGCCAACTTTGCACATTTACAGCTCTCTAAATTAAAAATACATTAATACATCATAATTGACACTGCAACACATGCTAACTTAGATGTCTTATAAAAACATCAATTTTTTCTCTAAATACCTCACTTAAGCAAAGGTTTCTGCCTTAGGCCAACTAGTTAGTGTTTTAGCAATTAAAGAGGCATTCAAAAACTTCAGTCAGCCTCTGTCAGATGCTACTCACTGGGTAGCAATTTAAAAAAACAAAACAACTTTCTCAAGGCTGACAGGATAGGTCAAGGGTAGACACCACCAAACCTGGATTGGTGGTAAGAAAAAAATGGTGGAAGGAAAAAAAAAGAAAAAAAAAAATCAACCCCCTAAAGTTGTTCTCTGACTTTCACATGTACCAGAGTGTGTACACACACAAAAATGTTTACACACACCCAGGAGTAAAAGCCTTCTTAAATTAATAATTTTTTAAAAGGGTAAACGTGGATTTTTTGTCTGCACAAGTACTTGTGTATTACTGTGTGCCTGGTGCCCTCAGAGACTAGAAGAGAGTTCTGATCCCCTGTAACTGGGGTTATAGGCAGTTGTAAGCAGCCATTTGGGTGCTAGGAGCTGGACCTGAGTCCTCTGGAAAAGCAGCCAATGCTCTTTTTTTATTTTTTATGTATACAACATTCTGCTTCCACTATGCCTGTGGGCCAGAAGAGGGCACCAGATCTCAAGACAGATAGTTGTGAGCCACCATGTGGTTGCTGGGAACTTAACTCAGGACCTCTGGAAGAGCAGTTGGTGCTTAACCTCTGAGTCATCTCCAGCCCCTTAAAGGAACAAAGTTTTTTTTTTTTTTTTTTTTTTAAAAGATTTATTTATTATGTATACAGTATACAGAAGAGGGCACCAGATGTTATCATAGATAGTTGTGAGCCACCATGTGGTTGCTGGGAATTGAACTCAGGACCTCTGGAAGAACAATCAGTGGACTGACTTAACCTCTGAGCCATCTCCCCAGCCCACAGCCAGAGCTTTTTAACAACTGAGTTATCTCTCTAAGCCCTAGGGTAAAGATCCACTCCTTCCAAAAAACCCTCAGGACCTCACCTCATTCAAACTAGCATATCTCTCTTGATCTAAATCATTAATACTGTTGGAATTAGTACTATTGGAAGGAAAGAGAAGAGGAAGAGGAGGAGGAGGAATGACTTCTTCAGCCATTGCATAAAAAACTACCATGCAACATTTGTAACCCAGGGAATATCGATTAGATTTTTGTATGGCCAAAACTGCAACACTGCTTTTACTTCAAGTATTTGGCTAGAATACTGTTCTAGTCAGTTTGTGTGTTTATGTTTTCGGTTTTGTTTTGGGTTTTTGATAAACTTGACACAAGCCAGGATCATCTGGGAAGAGGGAACCTTAACTGAGATGGTCCTGGGCAAGTCTGTGGGTGGTACTACTGCTTTTGGAAGTGGTCTTGGTTTTATTAAAAAACAAGCTGAGCAAGCCAGTAAGCAGCACTCCTCTGTGTTTCTGCTTGTTTCTGCCCTGACTTCTCTTAGAAATAAGCTCTTCTCTTCCCAAGGTGCTTTTGGTCAGGTATTTATCACAGCAAGCGAGGACAAACATTTTTTTCTAATCAAGTTGAACTTTTCCAATACTATTAATAATGATTTAGAAAAGATGCTAGTTTGAATGAGGTGGGCTCCTGAGGGTTTTTGACCAGCTTGTTTTTCTATTCTTGTTAAGTCCAAACAGGTATGAGCAGCTTAGAGGTCACTGAAGACAGGCCTTCTCCCTCATGATCAGCTTTGTCTCTCCTTAAAAATTAAAATGTCTTAGATGAAACCCATAAAGGAAAACTACTTCCCCAGGTCAAATAGAATTTTTGAGTTCTATCTCAAGACATAACATTTTGGGGGGAGAGGGCAGTTTAGAGACAGGGTTTCTCTGTGCAACAGTTCTGGCTATCAGGGAACTTTATAGAACAGGTTGGCCTCGGACTCAGAGATCTGCCTGCTTCTGTCTCCTGAATGCTGGGACATTCAGCTAAGCCCAGCTAAGACATGACATTCTAAATTACTACATTACACTGCTTTCCCTTCTGAGTTAATCTAATAGGGACTGCCAAAATACCACTCCTCAAGAAAGCTGATTCACTTTGACATGCTAAGAAGAAGAATGAGCCCCTTATTTAAACAGTATATTTATGTCTACAGAAGCCCCTTGCCCAGTGCACTTGGAGATCTTCACTACTAAGCCTGTCTGCTTTTCTGAGTTCCAACTTTAAAAATGTAACTTTTCTTTGGATACTGGTCAATTCTGGCTCCCCCACACTCTGGACACTGTCATTCCTTTTTCAAAGACCCTCCATCCAATGGCGGGCAGCTGCTAGCCATCATCCACAACCAAGCTTGCTGGCTTTTGTGGACCTCTATTAAGAAGGTGTGACTTTCTCTCTTGATCTTCTCCACCCCTCCTGCAGGGCAGCTTTAGATTTTTGCCATTGCTCTTTTCTTTTTTGAGATAGCTGTTGGTCCAGTAACTGTGTACAAGAGGCTGACTTCAAATTCACAAGGTGTGTGTGCTGCACCACACCCAGCTAGCTTCAGACACTTGTTATATCTTGCCCACCCAGTGTTCTTGCCTGACCTCTGTTTTTTCTTTCAAATTTAAAGCTTTCGTCCATATCTGTTTTTAAATTCTTTTATCTATGAGAGTAATATCAACAAAAGGAAATCAATTCTCAGGTAACATTAAGTAGAAAAAGTCTAGTTTTGCTAAAATTACCACAGAGGACAAAATGTTCTAACTTTCTTAGAGCAGAAGTGTTTTTAAAAGGGCTTTGATTTTAAAAAAATATTTTACCGTGGGGAAAAACTTAGGGGGAAATCTTTTTCTTCTTCACCCGGCTGCTGGGACTGTAGTGTGTACCACATGTCTGGAAATCAGGATTCCCCAAGTGTTTCTGTTATGTTCATGATCTCTACAATATACCATGCTTTAGACTGTGGCACCTCATTTCTTCTATTCAGTCAAATTACTAGCTGCTTGTTGATTTAGAAATGCCCTCCACCCTACAGAATTTATGAGATCTTGGCCAGTCTCAGAGTAGAAATTCTTTCCTCCTCCCCCTTCCCCAGACGTCTTGTCCCCAATGGCAGGCCACAAGGCCTGTTTCACGTTGTACTCTCTCTGACCTTCATGAGAATAGAGTAAAAAGGAGCCCAATAGCCTCATGTCTATCCCATCCTGCCAATAAGTAAGTCACTGCATTTTTCATAAAGATATTAAGAAATTAAATAAATTCTAACCTACAAATTTCAGTAAGTGAATGCTGTATGACTTGTGAAAAGGTCTGTAAATACTGGATCTAACCGGCTAAAGACAAGTGAGCTCTAGCCACTCAAAGCTACCTGCTACCCAGTTCCCTTCCCCTAGCAGCAGGAGATCTTTCTTTTACATCCCCCTAACCCAAGGTTCTTTATTGTTCGTCCTTTTGTGTTTTAAATAATAAAGATTCTTTCCAAGTTCAGTGGAGATGCACTGAGATGGATTTTAGGTGTCAGGTTAACTGTAGTGCGAGAAGCTAGGACAGATTCAACAGCAACCCCATTTCACTTTAAAGCACAATGAAACCCCTCAGCTTATACCCAGAATTCCAGTACTTAAAAGGTAAAGCAGACAGACTATTATAGTTTGGACTACATAGTGAGTTCTAGGCAGCCTGGGCAATAGCATGCAATGCTGTCTCCAAAAATAAAAACTCGGGGTTGAGATAACTTGCTCTTCTTCCAGAGAACCCAAGTTCATTTCACAGCACATGGTGGCTCACAGCTGTCTGTAATTCCAATGCTAGGGGATCTGACACCCTCACACAGACATACATGCAGGCAAAACACCAATGCACTAAAAGTAAATAAATTTTTAAAAATCCACCATAAGGCCAGGTGATGGCAGTGGAGGCAGCACACACCTTTAATCCCAGCTCTTGGGAGGCAGAGGCAGGCAGATCTCTGTGAATTTCGGGGGCAGCCTGGTCTACAGAGTGAGTTCCAGGACAGCTAGGACTGCAATACAGAGAAACCCTGCCTCAAAAAGAACAAGCAAGCAAACAAACAAACCAACAACAAAAAAAAAACAAACCTCAAAAATAATCTCCTATTCCTGAAAAGAGGAAAGGTAAAAAACCAAAGATGATAAAAACCCCTTACTGGATGAGTCAAAATGCAATCTGGACATTCAAGAGGAAACCTCAACAGGGCAGAGCCAGAGGCAAGCGCACTGCAGGAGCTGTGGGTGAAGTCCACACAAGTCAGCAGCACACTCTACTGCTGGAGTAGGGAAGGACACCAGGCACTGATGTGCTAGCTAGCAGTGCCTCTGGGGAAGCAGGGTTGTGATGCACCAACCAATCCAATCCCAATCTTAACAGAAATCTCACAGAAACAGAAACAGCTACCTCGGCTGAGCCTTAACTAATAGGTGTTGGTGTTCTGACATCTACTTGTCCTGCACCTACCCCGGGAAGGGGAAGCACACTGTAAGGCTGTTTGAAGTCACTCTGGGAGAACATGTGCTTTCAGTGTTAACCTGAGGCTGATGTTCATAACACATCCCTGGACCCATGTTCCATCTTTGGTTCTCTTTTCTGCCCACGTAGACATCCTCGAAGGAACAAAGACTCTAAAGAGATACTTGTGCTCCTCCTTTTGACTATCAGGACTATTTGGTGACACATGGTCCCACGGGTTGAACTTCCCCAGAAATTGTAAGTTGTGGGAAGCAACAGGCCAAGGCCTAGTGCCAGTCAGAGCAGAGGTATGGGGGGGGGGGCTGTTTGACATGGAAGGTAGACACGGAAACCAGAGGGCAGTGCAGACTCTCCAGTGGTACTCTTGGGCCCTCAATTTAACAGGTGAGGCTAACTGTCTCAGATCAAACTGCCAAGCAGGAGCTCTCAGGCAGAAAATACAGCAGAGTCTTGCCTATCTTTCAGACTGTCCTCAAAAGTAACACAGATTCAGAAGAGATGGTCAACACTGCATATCTGATAACCTAGCTTCCTCACATGTCACACATCAATAAAGCAGCTCTTCAAACAAAACTGGAAAAGTCATACCCACCACATACCACTATTCCCAAAAGCCCATCTGCACATACTTCTGCCCATCGTGGTGTAAAATAAGGGCTATGGCTTCTGTCTGCTTGGGTAGAGAATGCAAGTGTCACACTAGCAGAAAGAACACCCCCTGGAAAAACCACTTCCTGACCCTGTTCCTAACGACAAAACTCAGCTTCAAAGAATACCTGGATCGTCGTCTACGGAACTTCCACATCATTCAACACTGGAGAAGGAGGAATAAACATGAGTGAAAGGGACAAATGGATTCTCAACAGGACTTTGCATCAAGTGACAAGGCACCTCACAGCAGCCAGCCACTGTCCTCCTAGTCTTCTAAAGTCCTAGAGAAAGAGACAAAGGCAGGCATCCAGTCCTCCATCTTTTTAAAAACTAGCTTCAATGACTAAGCCAACCTCTTATTGGCTGGAATATACAATAGGTTAGGCTTCAGGCCAATCAGAATTTCTGTTGTTGGCAAGCGACTAGGCACCAGAGCAACTGCCACCTTTTTTTTTTTTTAAAAAAAAAAAACTTTTTTTATTTATTTACTTATTTGCCTTGGTGTTTGCCTGGAACTGGAACTACAGACAGTTGTTAGATGCCATGTGGGTGCTGGGAATCGAACCCGGATCCTCTGGAAGAGCAGACGGTGCTCTTAACCACTGAGCCATTTCTCCAGCTCCCAACTGCCACCCTTTTGACCCAGTATTTGCCTCAAACTGCTGTTTATTCAACACTGCTTAAGGTGAGTCTGAACTACATTAAGAAAAAGAGACTTCCTTTATCTCACTTCTGATCCACTAATGACTAACAAATTTCTGTGTGTTATTATCAGGATTCAACTAATTTTCCTTTTTCTTTCTTTTTTAAAAATTTATCTATTCACTATGTATACAGCATACAGAAGAGAGCACTAGATGTCACTGTAGATGGTTGTGAGCCACCATGTGGTTGCTGGGAATCTAACTCAGGTCCTCTGGAAGAACAGCCAGTGCCCTCAACCTCCGAGCCATCTCTCCAGCCCCTCAACTAGTTTTCTATATTAAAAATTCTGTATTACTAAGGTTACCACCCTCCTTAGCCATAACTCCTTTCTTCCATCTCCCACATCTTTACCTCTGAGCTACACTTAAAGCATACTAAATGGAAGTGTTTCTCATTAATTTGATTCAGCTTTCAGACTTATTGAAATGTCTGCACAAAAAAAAAAAAAAGAAAGAAAAGAAAAGAAAAGAAAAAAAGAAATGTCTGGCTGCTTGCCCTAGAACTCTGAGAAGTAAACAAATCCTAATGTTAAATCAGGTTGAGAAAGGGGGTTCCCATCAACTCTGGTTAAGTAAGGCTATGAAATCAAAATGTCTTAAAAAGCTGTAGTAAACAATAATAACTATTGCAAAGCCTAGGATATGGACTTAGCAATGTAGACAGAGAAATAAAAGGCAAATTTTAATTCCCCTGAAAAAAAAATAGACCCCTAATAAGAATGGCTCTTCCAATATCAGCAATCGGGAGGCAGAGGCAGGCAGATCAATTTGAGTTGGAAGCCAGCCTGGTCTACATAGCAAGTTTCAAGCCAGCTACATAACAAAGCCTTGTCGAAGAAGGAAGAAAGGTAGGGAGACAGGCTTTTGTGAAAAATGGCTCAGCAGGTAAAGCAGCTTGCCCACAACCCCGATCCCTGGAACCCGAAAGGTCCATATGGGAGAAGCAAGAGAACAATCCCACAGAGATTGTCTTCTCTCTCTCTCTCTCTCTCTCTCTCTCTCTCTCTCTCTCTCTCTCTCACACACACACACACACACACACACACACACACACACACACACACACACACTAAATAGAAGCAATTTTCACACACAAAATTCTATTTTGGACTGTACTAACATCCAAGGTCTCTTTCTCTCTCAACACATTAAAAGTAAAGAAATAAGATGTAGTCACATAAATTGTAGTAATCATGAGGTCCTAAAGCTTTTCTCATATTGCCCCCCTGTGGGACTGTGACAATGTAGCAGCAGCAAGATCCATTTAGAGTCAAAAAGCAAGGAAGGAAGAATTCCTGCTGGGCCTCACAAAAACACCCCAAGGGACTGAGGTATCCCAAAGTGAACTGGTAGCAGAAGAAAGCAACCAAAGACAGGAACTTAACCAAAGGGTTCTAACAATGCCAGGTAGTAAAGGGGCACTTCAAAGGGGTGCCCTTCCATCACCTGCTATGGCTGCACAGGCGGATTTTGGGAAACAAGAAAAATATATAACCACCTCTTGTCAAAACTTCCAAATCTCTACTCCATCTTCAATAAAGGAAAAACTGCACATCAACAATATTTTTCCACACTAACAGATGCTTACTATGCTTTTGTTTATTTGGGATAGGGTCTTACTATACAGCTCTGGCTGTCCTGGAACTCAGTTTGTAGACCAGCTATCCTTGAACCTAGAGATCAGCCACCTCTGCCTCCTGAATGCTGGGATTAAAGGCAAGAGTCATTATGCCTTGCTAATGCTTATTCTTCTGAGGAAGCCTTACACAGCAGAGGTCAAAGTGATTTAAGTTATTTTCTTGTGGTATATACAAAACTGGTATATAATGAACATATAGAACTGAATACTCAGCTTTAGCATTTCTAAAATTCAAACTCCATAAACATATAACACATCAACTTAAGAAAACATTTTTCACCTTTATTTAAAATTATGTTGATTTTGGTGGTATGTTTCGGAATATGGCTATGTAAAAATGTGTTGCTGTTTTACTTTGCCTGCCTAAGGCACCTGAGAAGTAATCTGGGATCTGGGGGGGCAGGTGAGCAGCTCCGAGCTAGTCAGCCAGGTAGCCACAGAAGCAGGAAAGCAGAAGGAACATACAGAAGGAAAAAAAGGTAAAAAACTCTAAGACAAAATTTAGATGAAAGAAACAAGCTAAATTAAGTTATAAGGGCTAGTGGGACAAGCATAAGATAAGGCTGAGTATTCATAATGAATACTAAGTTTCCATGTCATAATTTGGGAGCTGATTGGTGGCCCCAAAGAAAGCCTGCTACAGTGGTAGATAAATGTTCTATAATCAATGACATACTAAATTCTACAAAAAAAGGAATGGTTCAATGGTTCACATGATGTTGCCTCAT